>JANHQD010002607.1:0-12280 GCA_024721195.1 Marasmius sp. AFHP31
CTCTTTCTGAAGAGTCCTATAACGAACTTACTAGAATTACCCCTTTAGTCGAGAAGTATGCTCATAGTATAATGCGAGTAGGATTCCTTAGCACCGTTATGGCTCAGCTGCCCGAGTATTCTAAAGCCTGGTGTAACGAAGTTTTTCTAGAGGCTGTTGAAGAGCCCTTCGTACCCTTTACTGGTAGACATCACTTCTTCAATGTACTAGACTAGTTCTAAATGCGAAAAGCCTTCACTCTTATGAAGACTCGTCGGTCAAAAGTTTGGTCCATCGATAAGATCTCTTATTCTTACCTCTCGCCGCCGGTGTAAAATTTTAACCGTCGGTCTTCTTCGTCCCGTACTTTCATCATACTATGGACGCTCCTCGTATCCTGTCTTGCTTTCGGACCGTCTATGAAGGTGTGCCTTATAGACTATCAATAGTCCTCTACTAATCTCTTCTCCAGAGATCCATCCTCCTTTCGAAAAGGCTATTATCCGCCCAATGGGTCTCTCTCATCGTGCTAAACAACTCGACGAACTTTGCACTGGAAATCGAGAGGCTTATTTCGCCTTGTTCCTTCAGTTCTACATTCTTTGTAGTCAAGAAGACCCCTTCCTACGCAACACCGCTATGCGTCTCGATCCTCTACAAGACTTCCTATACCTTGCTCCCCAAACCGACGAATCCACCTTTCGTGACATACTCGACGCTCAGATAGGACCATATGCTCAGGCCATCGCAGAGATTGGAGTCCTCTCCGTTTCTACGGCTCTTATTCCTGGTGCTCCAAGAGCTTGGGTGGATGCTGTATTCAACGCCATTCCCGTGCTTACTCCTCGTGAAGCAGTTCCAGTCCGGATGTTCTTCTTTAACCCAGCCGACGCTATCGAGCGTATGACTAGACCATATACTTCACCGCCGTCGGAGGCCGCTAGTAGCCCTAATATGTCAGGTCTCGAACTTAGTCCTTATGATGCGTCTATTAACTTTAGCAACGAATCTTTCTAAGTAGCGTTCCCTATACTAGCTAGACGTTGTGCCCCCGTCGGTCAATTCTTATTACCTTTGATAGGCATGTTAACTCTAGATAGGCCGTCGGGCATGTTGTACCACGTCTAAGTCTCTTTTCTCAAGCCCTCCTAGTGAACTGGTTATACCGTCGGTCAAACTTGTACTTATTAAGTCCTAAGTTCGACTCCCGCCGGTATGTTTTGTACTCTCTTAGCCTTAAAATGTATGCTTTTTACCGCGTATATGTTTAAAGCGCAATACCGCTTCCGAAGTGGGCTCAACCCGGAGGTGAAGAAGCTTCTGGTGACGATGGACCTAGCCCAGGGAGACCCGAAGGACCTGGATGACCTGGAGGATCGCTCGTGCAGAGCTGAGAGGGCCCTGGAAGCAGAAGGGCTCAGCACTCGGAAGCGCACCAAGATCACCACCACCACCATCAGTGCCACTGTCCCCACTCATGCCAACCAGAACAACCCTGTTGGAGGCAATGGCAAGACCCGCGAGGACTTCATGAGGGCCATGCATAACTGTTGCTATGGCTGTGGTGCGACGGACCACACCAAGGCTCAAGGGAATCACAGTCAGGAGCAGTGTCACCACTGCAAACGCCTCGGACACCGCACGTCCGTATGACAGGACAAGTTCCTCAGGCGTATGCCAGGCTTAGGTCTTAGGACCGCTAGGGTTGTCAGGATCAACTCGGCAGTCCCCTTCACCCTGTTCCCAGGGGAGACAGTCAATATTGGTGCCTCTCCACCTGCTCCTACTGCCACCATCGCTTCCACTGTCCCCTCTACCCAATCTACTGCCTCCTACACCCCCAACTCCGACGCTGTAGCCCGTATCGCCGCCCTCCAAGACTCGCTCAACCAGCAGAATGTGATGATCCAGCAGCTTATGGGTCAAAAGGATTTTTAAAGCGGGTGTCCGCCTTCACCGCTGCGAAGACACCCGCATCGGTTCCTTTCTATGCAACTTCCTCATATGATTCTATTCACTCCTGTACCATTTCTACTACTCGCAAAATAAACCCTCTCTCTCACCATTTCCGCATACGAGTGAAATTAAAAGGAAGACAGCATCAGATGGAAACCGCGGCCATGATCAACAGTGGGGCAACTGCCCTGTTTCTTGGAAAATCCTTTGTCTCAACTCATTGAATCCGCACTTCCCCTCTACGACACCCTATTCATGTTCATAACATCGACGGAACCCTCAATCAGGCTGGAAGTATCACACACTTTGCTTGACTCGGACTTATTGTGGACGGCACAGAGACCTGGACAGACTTTTTGGTTACGGAACTGGGAGGAGAGAACATTATTCTTGGGCTTCCTTGGTTACAGGAGACAAACCCACAGGTTGACTGGGAGAAGGGACAAGTTTCGGTGCCCAAGCCTAAAGTGACGATTGAGGAGGTGGAGGATGAAGACTGGTGGGCAGGCGCGGGTAACCCGCCTCTTTCTGATTCCATTATCGAATCCATCCACGCATCTGTTATTGAAGACCCTCCTGCAGATCCTGAAGCTAGTCTGCCCCTCTACCACATCCGGGCAAATCACATGACCTGCAGGGCTCTGGTAAAGAAGAGTATCCTGGAAGACTGTCACGACGACCTTTGGATAGCAGCCGGATACACCTACTCCCAACAAATTGCAGAGGAGGCCAGTAAAAGTAAGCCGAAACAGACGTTTGAAGAGATGGTTCCACCAGAATATCAGGGGTCTAGGAAAGTATTCTCGGAGGAGGAGTCTGAACGCCTACCAGCTCATAAGCCCTGGGACCACGCTATCGAACTTACACCGGGGGCCCCACAGACGATGAAAACCAAGGTTTACCCACTCTCGATCAACGAACAAGAGGAACTCGACAAGTTCCTAGAAGATAACCAGCGCAAAGGCTACATCCGTCTCTCCAAATCCCCTCTAGCTTCACCGGTCTTCTTCGTCAAAAAGAAAGATGGCAAACTCCGCTTCGTCCAGGATTATCGAAAGCTCAACGAGTATACAATCAAGAACCGCTACCCTCTACCTCTCGTTACCGACATAGTCAACCGTCTACAAGGAGCCAAGTACTTCACCAAGTTCGATGTTTGTTGGGGCTACAACAACGTGCGAATTAAGGAGGGGGATGAATGGAAGGCCGCTTTTGCGACGAATCGAGGGTTGTTCGAACCCAAGGTTATGTTCTTTGGTCTCACAAATTCGCCCGCCACATTCCAATCACTCATGAATTCCATCTTTGCCGACCTGATTGCCCTAGGAAAAGTTGCAGTATACCTGGACGACATCCTCATCTTCACCAGTACCTTGGAGGAGCACCGAGTGGTTCTTGCTCGACTTCAGAAACATGACTTATATCTACGACCCGAAAAATGCCAGTTTGAACAGACAGAGATTGAGTACCTTGGACTCATCATTAGTGAGGGACAGGTACGAATGGATGGAGACAGGGTTAAGGCAGTACGAGACTGGCCTACACCCCGCAACCTCAGGGATGTTCGAGTATTTCTGGGTTTTGCAAACTTTTACCGACGCTTCATTCGGGACTTTGCCAAAATTGCATGACCCCTCAATGACCTGACCTGGAAACATATCAGCTTCAACTGGGGTACCCAACAACAGGATGCCTTTGACCAACTTCGCACCGCTTTCACCTCCGTGCCTGTCCTCACCCTCTGGCACCCAGATCAACCCACACGAATAGAAGTGGATGCCTCTGGTTATGCAACTGGAGGGGTTCTTTCACAGAAACTCGAAGACGGACTCTGGCATCCCATCGCTATCCGTTCAGCCTCTATGCAGCCGGCCGAGAGGAACTATGAGATCTATGACAGGGAGATGCTCGCTATCATAGACGCGCTAAAAGACTGGCGGTATTTCCTTGAAGGTCTCCCCTCTCTGTTCAAAATTCTCACCGATCACTCCAACTTAGAGTTTTGGAGGACTGCTCAGAATCTTAGCCGACGACAGGCCTGATGGGCTCTATACCTGTCCCGCTTTCACTTCCTTCTAGGCCACCGACCGGGCAAAGCTAACACTCTCGCCGACCCTCTCTCCCGAATGGGTGCTCATCAAGTCCCAGATAGCGATGATAACCAACAGCAAACCGTTCTCGGGCCCAAGGTATTCATGAGGATTGCAGCTACAAGCCTGGTAAGCCCACTGGAGAAGCAGATCAGACGGGCGTCAGAACGGGAAGCAGAGGTGCTGGAAGGACTACGAGATCTGAAGGCACAGGGCCCTTGCCGTCTGGTTAACGGGCTGCTGGAATGGGAGGAAGACAATGGGCTGGTGTATCACCGAGGTCGAGTTTATGTTCCCCCAGGCGACGAGTTGTGCAAAGAAGTAGTGCGCCAGTGTCATGACAGCCCCACAGCAGGACATTCCGGACTCCATGGAACGTTGGACCTGGTTGACACCCACTTCTGGTGGCCCACCATGTGGTCATTTGTAGAGAAGTATGTGGAGGGATGCGACACCTGTGCCCGGAAGAAGCTTCACCGTCACCCCTGCTCAGTAATTCAGCCCCTCGACGTGCTGCAGGGACCCTGGGAAGAAGTGGGAGTCAACCTCATCACCCAACTACCAACCTCTCACGGACACGACGCCATCCTTGTTTGTACCGACTTCTTCACCAAGCAAGTTCATGCCATCCCCTGCACAAGCAACATCAATGCTGAGGGAGTGGCCAACATCTATTACCGGGAGATCTTCCGCCTGCATGGCCTACCAATGTGTTTCATCTCAGATCGAGGGCCACAGTTCAACGCCAAACTCATGAGGGTGCTTCTGAAAAGACTCGGGATCAAGGGCAGCTTCACTTCGGGATACCATCCTCAGGCGAACGGTCAGACTGAAAGAGGGAACCAAGAGGTCGAAAAATACTTACGACTGTACACAAACTACTGGCAGGATGACTGGTTGGAACACCTACCCCTTGCTGAGTTTGTTTTAAACTCCCGTACCCACTCTGCTCATTGCCTCTCTCCATTCGAGCTCCTCTAAGGCTACCTTCCCCTCTTTAACATCCCTGTAGGAAGGAGGTTGGGCATCCCCGAAGTCGAAAATCGTATTGATATCCTGAGGGAGGTGAGGCCAGACACAGGCACTGCACTGCACATGACCAAACGGCATATGAAGGAGGGCTTCGAACGGGGGAAGAGAAAAGCCCATCAATTCGGTGTAGGAGACTTTGTTTGGCTAGACGGGTCAGACTTCAGGTTGAAGCGGTCGAGCGAGAAGCTGGGAGACCAGAGTCTGGGGCCATTTGAAATCTTGGAGAAAGTTGGGGACCTGGACTACTGGCTGGACCTACCAGAAGAGCTAGAGCGGCATCACCCCATTTTTCATGTCGACAAACTCTACCCTTTCAAAGGTAATCTAGTAAATGGACTGCTGCCAGAGCCGCCAGGACCTATCGAGTTAGAAGACGAGGATGAACCCGAGTATGAGGTGGAGGGTGTGGTGGACAGCCAGTACAGGTGGAGACGACTGGAGTATCGGGTAAAGTGGAAGGGCTATTCGGAGTCAGAGAACACCTGGGAACCCGCACAGAACCTGAAGAATGCCCCTCGGATAGTGAAGCAATTCCACAAGAAGTTCCCCGCCGCAGCAGGGCCAGCTTATTGAGAGGGGGCCTAGTCATCGAGGACGATGAATCCTAGAAGGGGGGTGATGTCATGAAGTGCCACTTTTCCCCTATCTTTTCCTTTCTTAGCGCCCATTCCCCTTTCAGCGCCTGATTATCACTTTGACACCCGTTTGTTACTTTGACGCCTACCAGATACCCGGTTCCCCTCCTCCCATCATCCCCATCATTTCCTTTCCCATCCTTGTTTTTTCACATCGTCTTCACAACCTATCCCATCCATTGTTTCCTTTGTTCTCTTTGTTCTTTTATATACAACAGTTACTCGTTCCGGACTCGTTCTTATTCTATATCTGGACTACTATTGTTCTTTCCTTGTTCCCTATTATCTTTCTTTATTCTCGTGCGACTCATATTCCAGTATATAAGCTAGGCAGTTTACACCTGGTCCCTCATCTTGACCTCTTGTCATTGGGACCAGGTGAGTAGTTAACTTTGCTTCTCTTTATCTTCAATATATCTAACTTGTCATTGGGACCAGTTATCTACCTACTCTTGCTCTCTGCTCGCTGCCTCTGTCATCTCTGTCGTCGTCTCTGCTAGTCGACTTCTACCGCTGTTGCTTCTATAGTCTTAGCGTCTAGCGCTTTAGGACAGGTGTCAAAGTAACAAGTAGGCACTGGAAAGGGAGTGGGTGCTATGAAAGGAAAGGATAGGGGAAAAGTTGACACTTCATGACATTTACTTACTTTTATTGTTTTCTTCCAACGCATCATTACTTGTTCTGGACTTGTTATTGTTTTATGATTGACTACTATTGTTTTCTTGTTGTCTTTCTTCACTTGTCCATGACTCATATCCCAGACTGTTGACTGGGTATATGAGTTAGGTAGTTTACACCTGGTCCTTCTTGACCTCTTGTTGTTGGAATCAGGTGAGTAGTCACTTCTGTCTCTCTTTATCTGCAATGTATCTAACTTGTCATTGGAATTAGTTTCTTTATCTGCTCTCTGTCTCTGTTGTATCTGCAGTTGTCTCTGCTAGATGACTGCTGCTGTCTCTCCATCTGAAGTTTTGGTGCTTCATACTTTAGAACACCAACCTAGAAATGCACTGTCTTTGTATGCACCATAAGCTTCAGTAGCAGAGATCCTGTATATCCTGAGGATTTGAGATCAGCCTCTCACATTCATGATTGCTGGGAGTATTGATCCTTACAATCCATAGTTAAGCTGGTGGTAGTTACCATAGGGTGTCTGTCACGATTCTCCCCTACTCCCAACCATTAGACTCCCATCTCTCAACAAGCACTGGACCATCATCATGACTCAACTTCTGACTCAACATCTTGATTCAATAGCCTGGCTCATGGTGCACAACTGTCAGGAAGACGACCGCAGTTGCCCCTCAAGTCACTCAATCAAGTCTGTTCTGCTGTGTTCACTATGGATTGACCAAGTGGTTAAGCTAAGGAAACGTACTGTACAAGGTAAGTCTTTTATACTAAGTTACAGATCATAATGAGTCATCAAGTGTCCATACAAGTCGGCGAGGAGGAGTCAGGGATGGATAGTTCTGGGATTGTGAGTCGGGCCGCTGAGTCACAAGTGGTGAGTCGTAGGCGGTAACAAGCCCGCTGAGTCATGGTGGATGATTATGAGTCGGCCCGTTCGAGTCATGGAGTTGAGTCAGGTATTTGGGAAAATGGTGTGAGTCGAGATGATGGTTTAACGCTCAACGTGGGCTTGGGCGCTTATTGGGGAAATTTAGGAGGGATCGTGACAGTACCCCCTCTTTAAGATGTATTTTCGCCTGGAACACCTTTATTTCGTTGGCTTCTTCTCGTTTCTGGTTCCCGGTATGCTGCTGGATGTTTTTGATGGAATTCCGCAATTGCCTCTTTTGCGTTTTCCACGTTCAATTTGGGTTCCCATGAGTCTTCTGATTCTGGATAATCGGCCCATCAGATGTAGTATCCGATTGGAATACGTCGATTGTCTGGCTTCCTTGAGTCCAGTATCTCCTCCACTTCGTATTCTGTGTCTTCTGGTAAGAGTTTGGGCGGTTGTCCAGGGTAGTTGGGTCCATGAGCGTCTGTCTCCTTGTACTGTTTCAGTAGTGAGGCATGGAACACTGGGTGTATCCTCCATCTCTTGGGGAGCTTCAGTCGATAGGTCACTGGTCCTAATACATCGAGGATTTCGAATGGGCCATGCCGTTTGTTCGATAGTTTTGCTTTTGGCCTCGTACTTTTTATGTTTTTTCCGTCCAAGGTCACCAGGTCTCCTTTGTGGTATATCCGTCCTTCTTTTGCCAAATCATCGTTCTGTCGTTGCATCCTTTCAGCTGCCATGTTCAGGCTTGCCTGTATTTCCTGACGAATTTCTTCCATCAATCGTAGACAGTCCTCTACCGCAGGGACCTTGGACGTGGGTTCTGGTGAGGGGAACATTTTTGGCAAGAATCCATGCAAGGTTTCGAAGGGTGATCGGTTTGTTGCGGAATGTGAACGTGCATTGTGGCAGAATTCAGCGTATGGGAGCCATTTGGCCCAGTCGTCTTGTTGATAGTCACAGCAGACTCGAAGGAATTGCTCTAGCTCCTGGTTGTACCTCTCGGATTCTCCATCTGTCTGTGGGTGATATGCCGTGCTAAGTGCGGATTCGATTCCTAGTTTTGCCCATACCCCTCTCATTACTTTTCCTGCGAATTGGGGTCCTCGATCTGAAATCATTTTGTCCCACAGCCCGAATCGTCTCCATACATGTCGTAAAAGCAATTCCACTGTTCCATTGCTGTCGATTGTTTTGTTGCAAGGGATCAGAACGACTGCCTTTGTAAGGCGGTCTACAACTACAAGAACTGAGTCATAGTCTTCTGAGATTGGGAGGTCTGTAATGAAGTCTGCTGTGATGATTTGAAATGGTCGAGTGGGGGTTTCGTTGGGGACTAAAGGAACATGAGCTGGGTTGTTCGTTGGCTTCGTAAGTTGGCAGGTTGCACATCCGTCGACGTAATCTCGTACAAAGACTGACATCCCGGGCCACCAGTAGTCTCTGCCTAGGAGTTCGTAAGTTTTGAAACGTCCGGGGTGTCCTGCTAGTGGGTTGTCATGATGCAACCGGACTAAATCTCGTCGGATGTCATCATCTGGTGGTACCTATATTTTCCCGCGGAACAGGACAATCCCGTCCTCGTAGTTCCATTCTTCAAGGTTTTTTACAAGCGTTCTTGGTCCATTGTGTAGAAGGACGTCGAGTGCATTGTGAACCTCTAAGTCTCGGCGAGGGGAGTCCTTGATTCTCTGTATGATGTCTGAGTGTCCTGTTGTAAATGCCACCCCTTTTCGAAGGGCTCTGATACGGAAGAAGGTGGGGTTCAGGAGTACCCGATCCTTGTTATCGTCCTCTGTTCCAATTTTGTGGTCCGCTCTTCGTGACAGAGGGTCGCTTTTGTTGGAAATGCCGGGTTTGTGAATCAGTTCAAAATCAAAACGGGTCAGGAACAAGGCCCATCGGGCTTGTCGTCGGTTCAGGTTCTTCGCTGTGCGGAAATATTCCAGATTCTTGTGATCGGTCCAGATTTCAATTTGTATTGGTGCTCCTTCCAAGTAGTGCCTCCAAGCTTCCAATGCACGGATGATTGCTAGTAATTCCTTGTCGTGGATCTCGTAATTACGTTCAGCTTCTGAAAGGGACTTCGAGAGATATGCAACTGGGTGCCATTTTTCGTCTTTCCCTTTCTGAGATAGGATTCCACCGGTGGCGTAGTTCGATGCGTCAACCTCTACTCTGAAGGGTATAGTGGAATGGGAGGAAGACAACGGGTTGGTGTATCACCGAGGCCGAGTTTATGTTCCCCCAGGCGATGAGTTGTGCAAAGAAGTAGTGCACCAGTGTCATGACAGCCCCACAGCAGGCCATCCTGGACTTCATGGAACGTTGGACCTGGTCGATACCCACTTTTGGTGGCCCATCCATGCGGTCATTTGAAGAAAAGTACGTAGAAGGATGCGACACCTGTGCTCAGAAGAAGCTTCACCGTCACCCCTGCTCAGTAATTCAGCCACTCGACATGTTGCAGGGAACTTGAGAAGAAGTGGGAGTCAACCTCATCACCCAGCTACCAACCTCTCACAGATACAATGCCATCCTCGTTTGCACCGACTTCCTCACCAAGCAAGTCCATGCCATCCCTTCCATGAGGAACATCAATGCCGATGGAGTGGCCGACATCTACTACCAGGAGATCTTCTGCCTACATGGCCTACCAATGTGTTTCATCTCAGATCGGGGGCCACAGTTCAATCCCAAACTCATGAGGGCGCTTCTGAAGAGACTCGGAATCAGGGTCAGCTTCACTCCAGGATACCACCCCCAGGCCAAGGGACAGACTGAAAGAGCAAACCAGGAGGTCGAAAGGTACCTACGGCTGTACACAAATTACCAGCAGGACGACTGGTCAGAACATCTACCCCTTGCTGAGTTTGTTTTAAACTCCCGTACCCACTCTGCTCATCACCTCTCTCCATTCGAGCTCCTCTACGGCTATCTCCCCCTCTTTAACATCCCTGTAGGAAGGAGGTCAGGCATCCCCAAAGTCGAAAATCGCATTGATATCTTGAGGGAGGTCAGGCAAGATGCAGGTGCTGCACTACACCTTACACAATGGCATATGAAGGAGGGGTTTGAATGGGGGAAGAGAAAAGCCCATCAGTTCAGTGTTGGAGACTTTGTTTGGTTGGACGGGTCAGACTTTAGGCTGAAGCAGTTGAGTGAGAAGCTTGGAGATCAGAGTCTGGGGTCATTTGAGATCTTGGAGAAGGTTGGGGACCTGGACAGCGAGACCTGAATAGGAACAACGTCAGGCATTCTCATGGGAATCTCAGGAGTTGTCCACTGCTAAGTTTTATTCGATGAGTCTTCAGATCTGCAGCAGTTGTGCAGAGAGAAAAGTCCACTGGGATCACATCAGCAATTGGCCACATTGCATAATGTCATGAAGTGCCGGTTTTCCCCCCATCTTTTCCTTTCTTAGCGCCCATTCCCCTTTCAGGGCCTGGTTGTCACTTTGACGCCCATTTGTTACTTTGACGCCTACCAGATACCCGGTTCCCCTCTTTTCATCATTCCCATCATTTCCCTTTTCATCCTTGTTCTTTCACATCGTCTTCACAACCCATCTTATCCATTGTTTCCTTTGTTCTTCTTGTTCTTTTATACACAACAGTTACTCGTTCCGGACTCGTTCTTATTCCATACCTAGACTACTGTTGTTCTTCCCTTGTTCCCTATTATCTTTCTTCATTCCCGCACGGCTCATATTCCAGTAGATAAGCTAGGCAGTTTACACCTGGTCCCTCATCTTGACCTCTTGTCATTGGGACCAGGTGAGTAGTTAATTCTGTTTCTCCTTACCTGCAATATATCTAACTTGTCATTGGGACCAGTTCTCTATCTGCTCTTGATCTCTGCTCTCTGTCTCCGTCATCCCTGTCGTTGTCCCTGCTAGTCGACTTCTGCCACCGTCGTTCTATATCCGAAGTCTTAGCGCTTTAGGACATTAGGTCAAGATCCTTATTGCACTGACAGCCTAACCAGTGGGAAGGTTGTCCTTGCGAGATCACCACGGCTTCCAAATCCTGTTCCAATCTTGTTCATACACTTGATCCCGCAGACCAACGTCACTAGCACCGCAACCCTGAAACCAACAACTGGAGAACTTGTGAACTCCAACCCTGCCCACACGCCAACCCTTTAGACTCGATCCCGGGAGCTTGACAGTTCAACGACGGATCGGAACTAGTACCACTACTGTTCCCCAGTCCTACCCCCGCTCCTGAACCAGAAACCGGTTTAACAGCCTCTACTGCCTTACCGTTTGCTGCACCACCCACTCCACGACCTCTCTCTGTTCTTTCACACCGATCTCCATCTCCAACCGACACCACCGATTCCCATACCACCACTTCCACTATCTCCAGCATGTCCACTCAATCCGCCGCCAACGCCACCCTCGAATCCCTCCTCTCCTGTCTCATTGATCGACAAGAATCCCAGCAGGCCCAGCTGGATGCCATTACAGATGCTGAATTACTGAGTGGGGGTGGCGGTAAAGCTTCTTCTGGGCACAGGTGTTGCATCCTTCCACGTACTTCTCTACAAAGGATCGCATGGTGGGCCACCAGAAGTGCGTGTCCACCAAGTCTAACGTTCCATGAAGCCCGGGATGTCCTGCTGTAGAGCGAGAACCTCCTTGACCATGCCTCGGTGTTTCTCCAAGGTGCTGGTGAAGATGAGAATGTTGTCCAGGTACACTGCAACTTTCCCTAGGGCAATCAAGTCGGCAAAGATGGAGTTCATGAGTGATTGGAATGTGGCAGGGGAATTTGTGAGACCGAAAAACATAACGTTGGGTTCAAACAACCCTCGGTTTGTTGCACAAGCAGCCTTCCATTCATCTCCCTCCTTAATCCAAATGTTGTTGTAGCCCCAACAAATGTCGAACTTGGTGAAGTATTTGGCTCCTTGTAGACGGTTGACTATATTGGTGACGAGGGGTAAAGGGTAAAGGGTAACGGTTCTTGATCGTGTATTTGTTGAGTTTTCAGTAGTCCTGGACAAAGCGCAGTTTGCCATCCTTCTTTTTGACGAAGAAGACTGGGGAAGCTAGAGGGGATTTGGAGGGACGG
>JANHQD010002608.1:0-24295 GCA_024721195.1 Marasmius sp. AFHP31
GAAACACGAGCAGATTTTTGCCGAGGCGTGGGGCAATGATCTTGACAATTCGGAGTGGGTTGGTCGCTGCTTTAACATCGAGAACACCGTTTACACTTCCCACATTCGTGATAGGAGATTTTCCTCTCCTCTGAGTCTCTATCTCCTTTTCCGAACCATCCCGTGTCTTCGGCTTTGCAGATTCCGCCAATCTTCTTGCCCTTTCGGCCCTTGGGTCTTGCTACCAGCGGGTAGATGAACGGTAGTCAATTCGCGCTGAGGTCCAGGTTGCATATGGGTAGGTGTAAGTCGACGTGTCCGGTTTCTGGCGAACTTGAAAGTTGTTCACTAGATATATTGTCCACAAGTGATTGGTGGCTCCTCATAAGCATTCGAGATTTTGAAAAAGGAAGTACATTAACACCTACCCACTGTGCGAAGAGTGCACTCGGCTGTCTTCGTTAGATTTACTATAGACCCATTGCTGCGCCTGTGGCCTATAGTTCGGAAATTCTATAAGAAGGCGAGTGTCATCATGAAGAGAAAAGATGGAGACCCGCTGAGTAAGCGCCCGTTATCAAACACCCGACCGCGTCCTTCCGCGTCACCATGGTATTGTCCTGCAGCCATGCACAACATCGTCGACCTCCTCTATTTCACCGGTCAGCAAACCTCCACATTCTTTCTTGGACCTTCTGGAATCTTACCTTGTTCAGCCTCTCCTCTGCTCCTGTAATATTTTTCAAGTGCGACGAAATCAGCCCTTTTATCACGACGTCGGAATCTCGACCACCTGCGGACTGTGCGCACACATTGAGGGCTTGGATGAACGTCTAGTCAACCGACATGTTGCTTTTTCTCTCTCTGAGAACATCTACGGCGAATATGACCCCAGTAATCCCACCAGCCGCACTACTATCCCTCGTTATCCCCTCGCTCATCCACTTCGAGACAACCCAATCTAAGGCTGGCAAGTATCAGACCCGCTGGTGAAGCTCTACGACGGCTGCTCGTGATCGAAAATAACCTAGGCTTCCAAGGGGGCCTTATCAACCCATGGACTCGACGTATCTTGATATCCCTTATATCTCCTTCACACCTCTCCGCCCTCAAGCACGCCGAGTTCGCTTCGCCGTTCTCCACATTCAAGAGCCCTTTGCTGCTTTGAATCGCATGGGGGCCATGATGGGGCTCCCTGAAAGCATCCCGCCAATGCAGTGCCCATCTCATCTTCTCTCTCAATCTCAAGCAGACGTCGAGAAATTGAGGTCTTTCACTCCTCTCCCCTTGGATGGCCACTCTCGGAAACCCTATTACTGGTCCTTCCCTTTGTACTTTTACACGATTTCCCCTCCCCTCCGTACACTTAGATTTTCGGGCGGACAAAGTATCTTCGTCGTGACTCGTGCCGATCCAGGAGACGTGGACTTCGGACCATTACCATTGCATCGGACTCTACAGACTTGGTTTCCTCCAACGTATTCGAACATTTTTATCATAATCGCACCGGAAGTTATACTGCATTCCTAGGCGGTCTCTTCCTCCGTACCACTGCTCTATTCAGGGTATTGTAAATGAAAGCCTATGGTTTCCATCCTAGATCTCGGTGTGAGCGTAGCCATATGGACCCATCCGCGAACTCTGAACCGACACATATATTGAAACTTCAAGAAAAATCAGCCACATTAACCCGAGTATACTCGAATGCAATAAGAAAGATCGAATCATCAAACCAGAGCAAGACTATGCTTGGGCGCAAGGAGGATACAGGACCAGAAGAGCTATATCCCTCCCATCCGTGCGTGTGAGGAGTATATCCCTATGTACTTTTTCGTCAGCTGTACCCTCCCGGTTCAACATATCATACAGGGAAACCAACCCCTGGAGCTCCAAATCTGGGCCCCCACTGGTCACAGAACTCGACACAAATCACCTCGTGAGTCTGCCTACACGCAAATGGAAACAGTCAACCGCACATTCAAGGCGCATGACGGGGAAGAAAGCCCACTTTTGAATGGCTCGGCAGTATTCCTCGTCGGACGGTACAATTCACCCAGATACCCAAGTTCCTCCTCAAACCATTAATTCATCAACGACATCCATCCCTGTTTCTTGAACTTGAGAAGATAGCTAAGTTGAAACCCAGGATTTATGACCCGCCAGTGGCCACTGTCCAACGAGCTCGCGTAGATGGCGTACTAGCAGCATCGATCGAGGTTGGTGCGACTTCTGTGGGTATCGACCGGCCCAAGATCAACATTGAAGTTCATAAGGCGTCAGGCCACCGTGCCTCTCAATGGTCGACTCCTCGACATCCACATATGTAGTGACAATTTTGTCCCGCTTCTTGATGTCACGAGTCGCGCGAAACTCGATCCCAAAGGTGTGTGGATTGAGATCGATGGACGTTTGGGCTTGAACAGTATGACAGAAGTCGGCGTCGAAACGGAAACGTCGACCCAGAGGGTATAGTATACCTGTCATGGGTCCACCGGCATTCTTGAGCACGCCAGTGAACGGAAAGTCAATATTCAATCCGAGGACGAGCCAGAGGTCGATCGATGCCGATGTACACCAAGAATCTTCGAGAATCTCACGTCTCATCAGAGCAACGCTGCATTTCTTCGTCCTATAGGTTCAAGAAAGCGCCACTTTCGTGCAGGTGACAGTTGCGCAATTCTATATGATCCGCGCGAAACAAGGTCGCCAGACTCCAATTCGACTGTCATCGGCAAAACCTCCAAGACGGTTCCCCAGTGGGGACCGGCCCTCGCAACCCGGGAACACCCCTCCCTTGTTGGCGAGGATGTATACAGGGGTGAACCATCGCCTTTTCGCATACAACCGTTGCATGATGTAGGTAAAGATGTACATTAACTACAAGTTGTATCAAAAGATGGACAACCTACGCACCTTGAGAGAGGTTGTACATCTTTGTCTCCATCTTGGAGAAGATGTACAACTTGCGGCGCAAGTTGGACTCAAAGATGGACAACTGGCTACAAGATGTAGCCGGAGTTGTACATCTTATACATCATGGAAAAGGCTCACATCTTGGGGAGGTTGTGCACGCTATTGCACGGCGGAACGTCGAGTACAACTCAAGCCTAGATCGATGCTCAGCACTTAGGCCTCAGGCCTCAGCGCAAGAATCACGCACGTATCACAGGTATAATTTGAATTCCACTGATTTTATTAAAATTGTATGTAACACGACATGAACTTGGTCACAAAAGCCATCTAGTTACAGTTACTAACAGCAGTATATTCAACTCCCGCAAAACAACAGTGCCAAGGACCTGTATGTTGATATTAGTACATGTACCGTTTACGAGCAAATATAAAGAACTCACAGAGTATGCCATGGCGTAGTGATGTGTACGATAGAACACTTCGTCTTTGACGAAATGAACTTGGTCTTCATTGACGTCGAGCATCCCCAAAGAGTACCATCAGTTGACGCGTCAATGAGAGTGAATAAGTATACGTACGTTATACAGCGCATATATGCGCCTGAAGGATGAGTGGGGGTCCTCTGGGTATAGCCAATAACGAGCGAGAGGGGATGGTTGTCAATATGAGTGACAACAACCAGTGTGCTATTGACAAGAGAGGAGGTCAACGAGATAACGAGAAGGGTGATGATGAAACTTACCTCCATGTATGTCCTGGCTCCCATTCTAATGAAATCTGTGTTCCGAGTCATCAATATCCAGAGCGAGGACGATGAGGGGCTTTACTCGCCACAAGGAGAGTAGGGAATGTATAGAGAGCAACAGGTTGAATGGTGTGAAAAGGCTTGAAAGTCAGGAATGGTGGTGGAAGGGGGGAAAGTAGGAACGGTTAACTGCATAGCTGCATCAGGTTTATATCCCTGATAGGTGGTCCGTGCGCACTGTTGTAAAGGCGGTCAAGGGTGTGAGATGACGACGTTGGTGACGCACCTACAAAGAGATTGCCAGAAAGATATACGACTCACCTTGAGGTTTCTTTTGCGGCGGTCCAGGACTCCCGTCTGACCGCGGTCTGAGTGCACTGACCATCTCTGCTCCCCGCTTAGCATTGTTCTCAGCACCCTTCCCATCGTCGTCACTCTGACTCCACCAACTGAACGATGAGCTCGAATCCTTCTCATTTTGCATCTTGGGCATATTCTTGATGCTTCCAGGACTTCTCGACTGTGTTCGAAACAAAGATGATTAATAACGAGATCTCATTTGTGCAGTAGAGGGCCATGATTATTGACTTGGACCTTCTGAGGCGAGAAGTAGCAAGGAAAGCGAGTGTGGGCCCCGAGCGGCGGTGGTACTGAATCAAGCCAGGCACGAGGCAGTGCAGCATGCACGAGCGCGGCTTGTATCCAAGCGCAAACAAAGATTCTGGCGCAAGCGCCTAGGGCCGAGGCGCTTGCGCCAAAATCTTTGTTTGGCCTTGGGTATCAAATCGCCTCACTGGCTTAGACTCCCCCTCATTGCCCCCTCGTCGCTGTCACCGACCTCCACTCCCGTAAGTTCTCGATCCCATTTTTGCTTCGAGGCATTTTCTAATTTATCCCGCATCACAGTCTGAGGGTTCTCCAATAGCCATCCGCGATAAGCACAAGCCAAATTACTGTGATGAAGATTGCATGCGCAATTTTGGACTAGATTGGAAGCCACTCAAGTTCGGCATCCTTCAGCACGATAGTTGTATGGCACGAGTAGAAAATTGTCGTGCCAAAATGTCAGGATACTTCCCCTGCCGTGAGTCTCCTTGTGACTCACGTTCCTCCCGGTTCCTCACTAATCATCCTCATTATCAGTTTGAAGACGACCCGGATTTCCCATATGTTGGAAAATTCGTCGCAAATATCACCCGGATCAGGTCAAGACCCTCGATTGTGGATCTGGCAGGCAGCTTGATTTCTGTGCGTCACTTCATACTACCTCTATTCAGCAAGGACCTTACCGTGTTCCTAGTTTTTAGCTCTCCAGGTTACATACCCTGGTACCAAGATCTCCACTCGTGACAGCACCTGGGTGCTTGCACCAGAGTTTTTGTTTGGCTCTAGAGACAACCCGCGCTGGTTGACACCAAGATGACGAAGACAATGTGACTCCAAGAATGAAACCAGTTGGGATCGTTTATGTGCGTATAATTCTCTCTACTCTCTCAACCCGCGGTTACTTACCTACAACACACTTAGTACCACACAAACTCTACCCAAATCCACATCACACTCAACACCGCTCATCGCGTAAAGGGAAAGGAAACACGCCAACGGTCTTCAAAGCCAGAGGTCACGTCTACCTAAACCCAGTGAACATTATGGCCAACACACCTCTCGCCTCAGACGACAGTTCTCTGGCAGAAGACAGATTCGAGGAGGAAGATCTCACGGTTGGACTCGTCGGCAGTAAATGGGACGGAGACGCATTCGAAGACCACCTGAGCCGCGTGGGCGTCGGTGTTGGGGTAGAGAATCCGACGTACGCCCTCCAAGATGTAGGTGAAGCGTCGAATACAACGAGTCTACTTTCGACGCCGAGTCTGGACTTAGACGTGTCTTCATCGTCCCCGATGGGGTTTCGACACCTGAGCGTCCCACCCCTGGCCCACAAAGTAGTGGGGTGATCCGGGCCGGATGCACGCGGCAGTTTGTGGTTATCTGAGGCGTTTCCCCGACACCCCAATATCTCCTCGATATCTCCTCAATATCCTCAATATCCACCCTCAAGTTCTCCTCAAGTTCGCACCCGCTATGTAGTCTGCCGCCCTCCCGCCCTCATCCCGACAAACCTCGTGATCCCTTACCTCTTTCGGTATTCTATGACTCAGCGCTCTCTCTCACGATCCCGGCGCTTCGCTGTCACCGCCCTCTCTCCCTTTTCGTTTCACCGTTCGAACACTCTATCCTCCTCACAGACTACTTACACGCTCTTTATCCTCACATTCGTTTTACCCTCACAATCATTATATTTATCGCCAATGCCGAAACGAAAACGACATCACGACGCGCTAGCTGACACTGTCAACGTTATTACTTTCGACGAGGATGACGAGCTTGTTGAGACGGAGTACAAGGATGACAGACGGGGTCATCAATGGACTGAGGCCAAGGCTCAGGTTCGTCATATGTGGGATCGTGCGTGGCTTTTTCTATCTCTTGCTCTTTTTTCTGAATCACTGTCTTATCATAGTGCTGAGTTACCAAGGTCAAGAACTCTTCGACTCATCCGGCCATGGCACCCTATTTTCCGACATCCCCGTATACAATCCCGATGCTCCCGACGACGATGAGTGGAATGACGACGGTTTCCAAGTTCCCGTGGGCGATGAAGGCTTGCTCAATAGCAATGCTGGCGGCGAGTTTGGATATCATACCTTACTCAACACATTACTCGAGGAAGCACCGAGGTGAGTGAGCCTCGCACCGTTTCGAAGGCTGCTGAGCTTATTACTGTTCAGGCACATTGATATGAGACAGCGGCACCATCGTACTGAAGACCAGAATAGGAGTTGGCAGCGGCAGCTCCCCAGATTAGTCGATGCCTATCTTATGTACCAGAGCGAGGGCAGGCCGGAGCGTGATGAAGAATGCGAGGGCGACCCGTGGACAATCCCATCAATGGAATTCTATGGTATGTCGACAACTCCCTTCATATAAACTCACCTATTCACTTGGCCACCGTAGAATACCGGGACTCCGACCCACTAAGGCATATTCGCGGAGCCCTCACTGCCAACGAGACCCTTGCCCGCTATGGACTCCTAGGCGGAAGTCCCGATGACCCGAACATTGCCTTCTCCTTTCGATTCCTGGAAACCTTCCGACAAATTCATCGCGTTTGCCCACGTTACAGTATGTCCGGTCTTTCGCGGACCCTCACCAACATACATGGGGTAATTTGTTTGCTTCGTCTCCACCTCAGTCGTGTACTAAACTCCTTTACCAGCGATTTCCCATGCCTCATCTGGAACAACAACTTCGGGTCGCCTATGATGTATACCTATCAATTCAGCGTGAAGTTCAACAACGAGTGGACCACGCTCTGGGTCGTGACTCTCAAACACACTTTATTCGCAACGTCTGCCCCCCTTGTACATATACCCTCGATAATGAACTCCCTCTCACCCCCACGATTCTCATGGCCATGGATGGCAATAACTCGCTTAAGTTTGTTGATGCAAGCAAGCGCCGTGGGCAAACACGACTGGACACGCGTTCTATCAAACACCCGCGTTGGCTAGACGCAGAGTTTGTTGACAGGTACCAAGATGAGGTAGCCAACGCAAGGCGAAAGGGAGTGGTATGATTCCGGCTTTTTCATTCTCTCTGACACTCTGACTCTGACATATACCTACTTACTAGAACACGATGCCGGATTCCGATTCGAATGAGCCGGAGTCCGGAGCTAATCAAGAAACCTGGCTCACCGACGACGAGTTTGATGAACTCGCTGACACCCTCAATCCCTGTGTCGAGCGATGGAAGGCAGCTGGTCCAGACGCAAACAAAAAGATGTTTGCCTTTTTCTCGATATCAGGTATTTTTCTCTCAGTCTGCCGACATGGGCATGTTCTCGTAATCTGTGATATGCGCCGAAGTGGAGAGCTGTAAGTACTCAGTCAGCTCTCTCTATTCAGGCACAGACTTACGCACCGACAGCATGAAATACCCCCTCGCTGTTGTGAAAGCATTACTTGACCGTTATGGTAAGGACCTCGGGCTCGGTTACGATATCATGTGTGCCTTCTACAAAACCTTACTCCGGAGCGAGAAACTACGACATCAGGTGGTTGCCTTTCGACTGAAAGGTGTCGTCCCTGCGTTTCATGGACATGCTCACAACCGCAAATGCCAGGTCAGCTGGCATCCGATGTACACCGAGGGCGTCGGTTTGGAAGACTTTGAGGAATGTGAGCGTACCTTTTCCGAATCAAATCATCTTGCGTCCACCACCCGCCTCGCCACGGAGTTCCATCGACATCAGAGCCTGATGGAACATTTCGATTTCCGCGATAAGGATAAGCACATTGCATCGGGTAAGTACGATATCCACTGCGACCCAGACACCTCTAATTTCCTTCATTGTCGTTAGGGAATTTCATCTATCAAAACTACCGCCAAGCTCTCAAGAGGATCGCAACCGACGGGCCGCTCTTCCGTGAACTCTGTGAGGCTTGGGGAGTCACAGACGCAGATTGCGAACAATTTCTTCAAGACGAGATCCAACATTTCTCTAAGGAACACGAGGAATCACCCGAGGTGACAGTCCGACTGGACTATGTCGAGTTATTGCAGAGGCTAGTCAAACTCAAGTGAGTGGTTTTGCTTGTCGCTTTCACGGACTTGGCAACTAACCTTGATCTATAGAACAGCCGCGGATGACGCACACGGTCGATACAAGAGCGGTAAAGCCTCGAAGAAACTCACAGCTAAGCAACTTCAAGCTCTGCACACACGGTCCCGCACCTCACTTGATCGGTATTCAGCAGTCCTCGAAGAAGTTCTCGACTTCGAGAACGAACACGATTACTTTCGGCGGTGGAAGCCAACGGATAAGGAATACCAGGATACCCTTTACGCGATGCGTGGTCGGAACTATCGACGGGCCTTGGAGCGATTGGAGCGATTGGTCGTGCAGAGATTGCTGGAACTCACTAAACTCAATATCTCCGGCGTCGGTATGTCATTTTAGACTTGTTACCTTTCCGGTGGTCTTGCTCACGGTTTCCTAGGTTACAAACAGCGGGAAAAAATCACACAGGCGCTTCGAGCTCGCGCGAAGGCCATTCAAAAGGCACTGGACGAGTACAACGCTACTGCTCTGACGATGAATCCACTGCGACGCCAACTAGAGTGGAGAGACATACTGGATATGGCAACTTTAGCGGACTTCGATCTACTGAAGGACATGCACCTGGACCTCACCAACGTACCCTGGGCCCAGCCAAACAACCGACAATGCATGGGCCTTTACTTCGGGCTCAAGCGTGCCCGCGAGGAGATCACACGGCTAAACATTGAGATCCGCCGGTTGATCACCTTCATGCTTGATGAATACGCTGATCACTTTCACGCTCGCGAACGAGAGAGTGTCGGAGGGAATGACCTTCTTGCGGACGAGATCAACGAGAGGATGGAAGCCATGGTCGAGCTCGATGGCCACATTGCGATACGGCTGGTACAGACGAGTGAACTAGACGGATTTTCTGGTAAGTTGACTTGTTGTGTTCTTTCATTCACCCTGAGCTGATGCAAACTTATCTCGAGGCACCCTTGTTCCTGGCCGGCGAACGGATCGCGACCCAGCAATCACCGACTCCGCACCCCTTCCAGCGTGGGCACCCATCGTGCTAGGGTTGACCCGAACAGGCGGTAGCTATCACTCCGGATCGAATGCGACAAGTGTTTCAGATATTTTGCCTACGTTTGAGGGAGACGAAGTGGATATGGATGGCCTATTGGACTATTTCGAGGGGATTTCCATTCAACGTGGACGATCCCGTACCGATGAACCAGATGTATGATTTGCGTTTATGTTTTATTCATTCAAATGATATTGTCAATCACAATCTCTCACGACATGTGTGGCGCGGTGCGACGTTAATCCATACTTAAAAAGCTAAACCAAATTATCAATCAAACTCTGAGGTATTTCGACATCTCCCCACGTCGGACTTCGAACTGGGTAAGCATCTCAGAGTTATCGAGCCTTGAACGCGCCTGATATTCGCAGCTTGACATGAATATTCAGCAACCGTGGCTCAACTGCTTGAGGCTCCAAGGGCGAGCAGAGACGCAGTGGTTGAGTTTGCACGGATATCCACCAGAGGAGATTCCAAATTTGGTTGAATCACGCTGGAAATTCCGCAAAGAGACGATCCAACGCTACCATCGAATGTAAGTGCTCGGTTCTCCGGGAGTATACATCCGCTGACCAAATATTGCTGATAGGATATCCGAGAAAGTGGCATTCCGGGAGCTTATGGAGTGAGTAAGAGCAAATGCACCTATCCGAAGTCAGATACCAACGGCCCGATAGGAAACGAGTGCGCCAGTATGAGCGGAAACTCGCGAACCCAAACCCTCGGGCCCGGCTCAAAAGTGATAGGGCTACACCGGAGGCGATCGAGCAATGGATCCAGATGAAGGCAAGCTTCCAGGCCCAGTTTGAAGATGCGGATGCCGGGTATTGCCAGCTACAGGAGATGGTACATCGGCTGTCACCCCCGAAACTCATCCTGACCCGGAGAGTTAAAGTCCATGCTACGCCAGAGGTAGAGGCACACGTAAAAAATATGATTTCGATGTTGTAACGAGTAGCAATCAGCTGTTGTGGTTTACATTCAGCTCGATGAATTCGAATCAGTTCTTGTTAATGCCGGAAATACACGATTACAGCCCAGCAAGATCATACTTATGTTGCATAGCGGCGTCAAACAGTTTCAGACGTCTCGTACCATATCTATCCTCCAGCGTCATATATCGACTGAGCTCGGCCTCATCCACATCCGCCATCATGTCCTCTTCAAGAAGAGCAACGTGAAGGTCGCCGACACAGTGGCAAATATGAAGGACAGCATGGTGGAGGTGACAGTACTTCTCTGTGAGAGGTATGTCTCCTACCGTCGCGCGAAGTTGGCGCCAAATCTTCTGGGTGGACGACTCGAGAGACTGCAGGATTAAAAGGGGATGGTCGAGTGGAGAGACTACCGGACGTTTGGCTGCTTTCCATAAGATAAGTTCCTGGTAAAGGTTTTCGAGGTACTGGCGAGGGTCATTGTTGAGCTCCCGCTGGAGCGTTGTCCTGAGAACACGGAGATGCCGTTCATAGTACCTGGAGAATGTTAGTACGACTTCACAATAGTAAAAATGTGACGCACTGTGCATCGCGCTGAAAAAGTTCAACATCCTTTGAGCGGTCTTCGTCGTCATCCTCCAAACCAGCCATCCTATTATCGAGTTTCCGCTGTGCGTCCAGCCGGCGTTGGCTGAATAGAGCCAGAGAACTGTGAGTTCCATAATGTTATGGTGAGGATGACCAACTTACTGGGCTTTGGCCCGGTCCCTCTTTCGTTTTTTGGCGTCTCGTGCAAGTGCGGCCTTTTCAGACGAATGACTGAATTGATTGAGCAAAAGAAACATGAAGTAATGGGGATGTTCTACCTCGACGGCATCGCAGTGTTGGTGGTAGTGAGTCAAGTGGCACGTACGCGCTCATCAGCGGTTAAAAGACCAGTAATACTTGGTATGATAGATGTCCGACAAGTCCGCCAGTTCGAGAGTAACACCAGCCTTATCCACAACGTCCTCTAGACTCTTCAGAACTCCAATCAACTCTGTGACTACTTCCTTGTATATGGCGAATTCCCCCCTCCTTTCATCCCAGAATTGTCCCATCTGATCACGAATGGCATAGAAATAATCATCCTCCATCAATTGGTACTCGCTCAGTTTGCGCTCGAACAAACTTCGTGCAGTCGAGAGAGGGTTTCGGTACGTGGGTCGTTGCATGAAGGAGCGGCGGCTAGCTTGCTTCCACTGGACTGCTTGCTTGCAGAGGGTTTCAACGTACTTCCCAGGCTCGGAATCGACAAGTTCTCGGTGTTCTTGTTTGTGTTCCTCAAGTTTGAGTTCCAGCTCGCTAGAACGGAATTAGGTACAGATATATATTTTAAGCAGTCAATAACGCACCTAATACAGAGTTTGAGGTTCGTGGAAAGCATTGACATGGGATCCTTTGGGGCCTTCTTTTCCAACGCCCGAATGGGAATTGGACTCGTCTTCTCCTTTCTCTCGCTGTCCCTTTCTATTTGGCGCTTCTTGCGAGTTTGTGTCCTGTAGGTAGGATGAGAATGTGATTGATAGGTAGTAAATTGATATTACCTTTGAATCTCAATGGTTCGATTCTCTGCGTCGCGTTTCTCTTGTTTGTAGAGTAAGATGTCTTTGCAGTGCCTTAACACAACAATTAGCGGGATACTCTGTATAGAGAGAGGGTGCGTACTTCTTGTAGAAACGTTTGTTTTTGACTCGGTTGGCTTCTTGGCGCTCGGCCTTGCTGTGGTAAAGCTTCGGTCGAGGCATAGGAGTGAGAGCAAAGGAAGGTGTAACTGATACCCGCGAACACGAACCGATGGTATTCCCATTTCCTGACTTTTTCATTAGGGGGTCGCTCACCACGAAATTTGTAGGGTCAGTAGATAGATACATACCGACTCCTGTATTTAAGTATTTAAGGTTAAAGTTGTTATCTGCTGCCTCGATAACGAATTGAAGTTCGCTCGAATCCCCTATTAGCCTAGTAATAACAATCGCGTAAGTCTATTCCTCCCAATACTATTGATACACTTTACGACAATTTCTATCGACTCTGAGGCCCAATTCACCTCTCACAATTCATGAGTTCTCACAGTTCGTTCGACCACATCAGGAGAGGCAAAACAAGTATTAAATTTGTGGAATACTACATGAACATTGATGCGGAAGCTACAAGATACGAAAGCACCAGCGCACGACTCAGCAGAAGGCCAACGCCAGGGCCTCCAAGTCCTTCAAGTCCTCCTGGACCTCTGCAAGATCCTTGAGTGTACGCTCCTTCTCTTCATTCTTGTCAAGAAGAGAGGCTCGTTCATTGTCGAGCGCACGAAGAGCTGAACGAAGGGGCTCTTGTTCGGCCTTGATCGCACTCAACCGTTCAAGGTTCCTATCAACACTGGCTTTGGCGGCTGAGACATCGGCATCCACTTGTGCCAAACGTTCCCGAACCTCTGCGAGAGTGAAGTATGGACCAGGGACTTGCGCATGCTGAGCTTCTGGGAGGGATCGGACAACTTTAATATAAAAATACAATCAATTTTGGGACACACGCGAAAATAGAGGGGGTACATACTGAGAGTTCGGGCCCACTTATCGCTGGCCACCCCACTTAGTCCATTATCCTTACGCTCTCCGAGAGGCCGAAGGATGCGATGAAGGTCGCGGCGAGCATAGAGGACAATATGCTTGTGTGAGGGCTTGCCAGAAGAGGCCTGGGTACGCCATTGGAACACAGACTCGCCATACCCATCACCCCAGCCCCTCCCGGTCGTCAGAGAGACTATCCTTGGGCTTGGGATCGTGGTGGCCCAAGCATGCTCGGTGCTCTCGAAGTCGTTACCCCATCCTGCGTTGCCAGTGCCCCAGGATTTACCAGCAACCTGATGCTGGGTCAGGACGAGGTTTTGTAGCATGGTTTCCTCATCACCTAGTTCAGGTTGTTTGGGGGGAAGCTGGGTCGTCTCACACTCCAAAGGCTAAAGATAAAAAAAAACAATCAGACTTCGAGGACCGAACGAAATCATGTGCAGCGTACCCCAGAATCCGCGTTGGAAGTGAGAGGCTGCGTCGTATCAGGTGTTGTAGGAGGCTAGAGTTTTGATCAGAAAGAGGACGCAAAATAAATGTAACTGCGGAGGTAGCATACCTCCGCGTCGGCGTTGGAAACAAGAGGGTTGATGATCACACCGTCGAAGGATTGGGAGGTTGAGGTCGAAGAATGTGTATCGGTATCCATTTGTTGAGGAAGGTGGTCAAGGGGGGGAAGGGTGACGATGTGGTGGTCGCTCTGAACGTTCGATGGGCGTGAGTAAATTGGAATTTGATACAAAAATATTGCTGGTAATCTCATGAACCCTTGGCGGCCTGGAAAATCATCGGAGTCTGGACAATAAATCAGGCGACAGCGATAGATTGGGATATAAAGCCGGAATACATAAAATACAAAAACATACATGGGTCTACATCTACAACGAAAGACCATCGAGTAAATCCTCAAGGTCGTTGTCCTGAAGCTGAGCATGCAAAGGAGCAGTGTCCTGATGCTCACTCAGGATGCGAACACGCCTTGCCCTGTATTCCTGGTTGTAAATCAGCCATGCCCGATGAAACCTGCCCTGTCGTTGATGGGCTGCGCCACTGATTCCAGTAACAAGGCTTGATGTGTGATTTCTAGTACAGGCCAGTTAGTCGAGAGCCTAAAAGATAGTTGGGATGCTCACCAGTCGGTAAAAATTCCTACCTGCACTCCTGCGGTTACAACATAGTAGGATGCTGGGCTTGATGCGGATGGAACCAACGTATCGGGATGGGGGACTTTTCCAGGATAGCGACGCTCATAATAGGCGGCAAGACGATCTTCAGTATCGCGCTCAAGTCGCGAAGGAGCCGGACTGAAGGTTGGGAGGGAGGAAGCTGGTGGTAAAGAATGAGAGAGCCGTGATGATAGCGCAGTAGAGACGGGTGGGGTAGTAGAAACGATGGTTGGGGTATGATCATCATCCGAGTCGGTAGCAAGAGAGATGGTCGCGTCCTCGTTGGGGTCGTCGGAGTCATCTGGCGTTGAGGATATCTGCGATGGCGTAGGCTGACTTGAACTGGATGGATTTCCGACGACGACTGTAGTTGTACGGATTGTGGTAGTAGTCCGCGTCATAACTGTGTTGTCCTCGTAAGTAAAATCGACCAAGAACAGACACGATAGATCCTTACATTTGCCAGGACTCTGCTTGGTGACGGTCTGTGTGCGGGATCGCGTTCGAGTTCGAGACTTGACAGGGGTAGCTGTTGACGTGGGGTGGTCAAAGACATTAGAGGTAAATGAGATAGATCGAGGACTTACTTGGGCCTGAGCTAGAGTCTCTATGCATCCTGAGTCGGTAAAAGGCAGAGAAAAGACGGGGAAGGAATATTACAGGCAGGATAGTGGAGGGTGTGGGAGGCGATCGTTGAACTTGGAGTCCAACCAGCTCGATTCTCGAACGAGTCCTTCCGGTGATTGCCGGAGTTAGGACCGGCTCACCGGACACCGACCATGCCACATGACACACGACGCGTCAATGTTGGATTGCTTTCTTCCTGAGCCAACCACACTGCAAACGCGTCGCCACCACCGATTTCCAATTTTCACAACACCTCTAAGGATTGCACGATGTGGCCATGTGCAATATCTCTAGATCTGGATATCTTGGTAAATTTTCCGGCTCAATCTGAAAGGAAGGAGGAGGCTCACCTTTAAAAGTGGATTTTCTTGGCCTCTTTCAGATTTTTACATCCCATTTTTCTTTCTTTACGACTTCTACAACTCGGAGAATTCATGGTTCGAACTGTCGGTGTCAAGAAGGGTGTCGCCGCCAAGTATAATGTTGTTGTACCAGCCTCAACGATGCCGAAGCAACGACGGACAAAGAGACCCAAACGCCCGTCTATGACTTGTGCAGAACGCGAACGACGCCGCAACAACCGCAAATCCAACTATGTCAAGATGAAGCTCAGGATTGGTGCTCTCAGGCGGTATGTCCAGGCGGAATGCGCACAGATGGGCCTCGACTTCGACAGGAAAACCCGCTACTTCCTGGATATGTTCTTCCAGGGTGGAGTCCGCGTGTCAAAGCCAGCGAACGAGGTCAACGACTTCAATGCCTTCAAGTCGAACAAGGCTTATGAGCTTCGCAAAGGTAAGGGTGAAATCCAGATACTACCTATCCATTCGTATCGCTGATGTTGTTGTCTTCCAGCCGGCGGGCCAGTCATGACCATCCAGGAGATTCAAGAGGCGTTCAAACACGAGTACGACGCGCAGACACCCGCAGAGCGACAGAAGGGGGTCGAGGAATATAAGGCGAGGCGAGATCTCGATACCAGGGAGAGGCTGAAGTACCCCAGCATCAAGGAGAAGATAGCAGACAGTGCCTCTTCCGTCTCTCAGATTACTGGCGTTGTGAGTTTGTTTTGCCGTGCCGTTGGTGTAGTCTGACCACTTTTATAGTTGAAAGGGCTCAAGGAACGCGTTGGGATAGAAGCCGTAGTGCTAGTGGTGAAGAATCGACCCGAGAAGATCATGAAGCCTCAGTGGATCTTCACTGACCCTCGCATTCAACACTACCTACCGACAATCGTACGAGGATGGAACACCGGTTATATTGGCAAGAAGGTCGAGGCCCTCGCAGTCGCAGGATGCGATCCCACCAGTAAGTCTCATACCTTAAGAACGAGAAGCCAAATAATAATATTTTTGTTTTGCTACGTTGCAGAGATCGTCAAGAGCCCCAGGGAACAAGCCGACGCATTGAAGACAGAATGCTCACAGCTCATTCAAGAGGCGCTAGGTACGTGTTGATGGGATGATCTTGAGGCTGAAGGCTGATATAACATTATTCAGACGAGGCATGTTTGACTCAGGATGTCCTCATGCAATACGAACAATTCGACAAACGTATCACCCTTCGTTATCGCGTGGTTTGCGAAGGTTGGCCCAAAGGTCTGTCGTTTCAGAAGCCCAGCTCCTTCAGCCAAGTGGACGACCTTCTCCGTTTGCGCGATGCTTGGCGCGATGGTCACGCAACATTCCGGAAGCTTGACGATTCGGAGTTCGACACCTGGAGAGAGGGTCGGGACAAGGGCATCGAGGAAGGGACGGTCGTTATCAAAGAACGAAAAAAGTGTTGTGATGCTGGAACAAAACGGGGTAGCAAGGGAAAGGCAAAGGAGACCGGGAAAGGGAAGGCCAAGGGTGTCGAGAGCGCAGAAGACGATTCTAATGATTCTGATGGCGCATCAGCCGCTGGAATGTCGGGCGGGGCAGAAATCGCATCATCTCCAGAACAGGTAAGTCATTATCATCTTTCACATACTGTCAACCGACTGATTTTTGTCTTCATAGGACGTACAGCCCCAAAAGGCGGCAGGTCCCAAGAAGAAGAAGGCCCCCCCGAAGGCCAAGTACACCAAGAGGGTCGACATCACTGTATTGGACTCCGCCAACACTGTGGATGACACACCAGACACACCATCTGTTCCTCCTGCGGTGACCACTTTGAACTCGGCTACAACAACCCCAGATGTTGCTACAACAACCCCGGATGCCTCTCATCCAAGACCTAAACCTCGACCCTTCCTCTCTCAACGTCCGGGCTCTTCCCTGGGTCCAAATGCGTCAACCACTGAGTTTGTTGGTCCGACTGCCGCAGTCGCCGAGCTGGAAGACAACGCTGTTGAGGGTTCAGCGTCTCGTGTAGGAGCATCAGACTTTGATATCGCAGTCATCGACCCTCAGCTGCGTGATGCACAAGATCCTGTGCAACCCTCATCCAATGAGGTCGTTCCTGCCGACTCAGAGTCACCATGTGATGTGGTTGCGACTCCGAGTAGTCAGGCCCAGGCCCCAGAGGCCGGTCAAGGGAAGAAGCGCAAGGAGCCCGTTTCCACTGACGCTGTGCCCACCCGGTCGAGGCGACCTCGGGTTCCAACCTCAAAGAGGCACCTGGGTGCCAGCACTCATCCTGCCACTCGTCGTCTCGGTCGCGCCTCTGAAGCGGAGGACCTCTAATCAGACGTGTTGTGTACCATTATCTATACTTCCTGTATGCAACATGTACCATTTCGTGACTTGAAAAAATATATCGCTCTGGTGAATCATCTCTGAAGTGCATCGCGACCTGACATTGATTTGGTGAGAATTGAAAGGTTGATATTGACCGAAACAAAATACAAGGGTGTAAGCATATGTGTATACAGTACTTCTATGACATGGGGCGGGTGGATACGATGGAGATACGACCTTCAACTCAATGACAACGGAATGGAAACTGGAGAAGAATTGTGAGCAATGTGAGCAGACGTTGACCGAATAGTAAATGACACTCACAAGGTAGAGACAGTGGTCAATTTCAGCGTTACATCGACAGACCGCAACCGACAACCAAACGTATCCTGTCTCCCAATTCACGATGCGTAGACCTGTAAGTAACTTCATTTCTTCGTTGTTGGTTCATCGCTACCTGGCGAAAAAGGTACAAGTAAGGCGGGGGTTGAATGTTGATGCTTCGAAGTCGAGGAGGTGACGTTGGCTCGCCTGTAAAGTAGGTCTATAGAATGAGAAGGTAAAAATGGTGTATGAGATCAAATGAGAAAAAAAAAAGCATACCAGAGCCTCGCAGACGAATTGAGGAAAAGGACGAGCTCGTGAGATAGAGCTAGTGCAAGGAGACGAACTGTTCGGATGTGGGGATAAAGAGCGTGTAAGTAGTCTGTGAGGAGGATAGAATGTTCGAACGGTGAAACGAAAAGGGAGAGAGGGCGGTGACAGCGAAGCGCCGGGATCGTGGTGAGAGAGAGCGCTGAGTCATAGAATACCGAAAGAGGTAAGGGATCACGAGGTTTGTCGGGATGAGGGCGGGAGGGCGGCAGACTACATAGCGGGTGCGAACTTGAGGAGAACTTGAGGGTAGATATTGAGGATATTGAGGAGATATCGAGGAGATATTGGGGTGTCGGGGAAACGCCTCAGATAACCACAAACTGCCGCGTGCATCCGGCCCGGATCACCCCACTACTTTGTGGGCCAGGGGTGGGACGCTCAGGTGGATCCAACTGTTCCAGACTATTTCTTGGAGACTTTGATGGAAGATTTGGCTCTGTACATCATCGCGTCATCGCCGGATTATGCTCTCCATCTCCCCACAGCAACCACCACTTCCCTGTTCGTTGGATCGGCCGATGGATGTGAATTCCTGTCCAAAATCCATAGCACCATCTTTGAAAGAAAACTCTTCGAAACCGTTCCATGGTCGTTGGGGGATAACAGCATGGATTGGATGGAGGCCGTGGATATTCTACGGTGTGTGCACAACTTTCCCGAAACCCATTTCAAACCTATCCCTGGCCATTTCCCCCTCCCACTTACAAAGCTCAAGAAGACATTGAACAGTCTATCTCCCATAGATCTTGACAACGACTTCCAATACCTGGATGAATTTAGTAGAGGCTGGGGTGATGCAAACCAAGAGATGCGGACGGGCCTTGTTGGAATTCTATCAGAGCATATCAACAGCTACCCCGAACCCGATGCTGAACCGTCCCATTGTCCCGGCACATCAAAGACTTCCCCGATTGTGATGTCTTCAGCAGGGCTGGAGCTGATAGCCTTCGTGAATAATCGCCTGGCAGAAGAACTCCCAACTTGGGTCCACGTCATGGATTCGGGTCGAACTGGCTGGCGCGATGCCATAGAGCGAGTTAGAGCGGCTCGTCCAGAGCTACCACCAGATCACTTCAAAAATATATTCCACGAATTTTTCGATGACCCTCCTGCTGGTGAACGTCCATCGCAACGGGAAGTCGAAGTGGAAGCACCGGCAGGGGACTCCAGTGGTAGCCCGAGAGACATTACCAATGAAGTAAACCGCGACGAGATAAACGTCCATCCTAATTCGGCTGCAGAGCCGTCCCCACAGCCTGAACCTGGGGAGCTTGACGAACGACGCCCGAACCCACTTGATGACGGAGATACCAACGAAAAGAGAAGTGTCCCAAGGCAGCCAAAAGTGACAGGGGATCTTGCGACTGGGAGTGGTGATACAAGTAGCGCTGTACAAGGGGAGGAGATGGTAGGAGGTCCGGATGCCGACAAGAACGTGTAGCTGAGAGCTCGAATTTGCTGTCTTATAGTTTTTTGGATTTTTTATAGTATGTCAAATAACAGGCTAAGTTCACAATGTATACTATCTATATCGCCGTACGCAACGTCCCCTGGGGCATGCTCCTCATTCCCGGGCACAGGTTCTCCACCATAAGTAGTTATGCATTATGGCTCAAGTCGAGTACGAGTCTGACACGAGCCTTGCCTATGACCGTCGTGGGCGGAGCTTTGGTTGTTATGCCATGCTAACCTCCTGCCGCTGCGGGACCTCCAGTTTCCAGACCACGCCACTACGGATGAATCTGTACATAATTCACAGTATGATACACAAGAGAAACACTACTCAACATACAAGAAACGGTCCATTGCAAGCCTGCTCCGAGTCACTCGCGCTCACCCGCCTTGCCTCATCTCCCTCCTCATATCACTACTCCACTCGAAAAAATTGCATTTATACTGAGGATCAACGTTCTCTCTCAACCTCTCCGCGCGTCCTTTATTGTACCCAGGTCCAACAGGCCTACGAAACAGAGACGGCCAGTCTTCCCGACACAGAGCACAATGCAAACCACATACAAAGAACCTCTTCCCCTTATTCACTCCGGGCTTGTTTACAGTCAACTCCTTCGCAACCTCGTTTTGGACTGTACAACGCGGGGGCTGTATAGATGCCATTGGCGACTTCCAAGCATCCCCTGCTTCTTTCTGCTTCTGTGGCGACGAAGGATACGGCAGCGAGACCTGTCTGGAGGATAGTTCGAGTGCGTCTTCCGTGTTCTCGTGAGGAGAGGATTCTTCAAGGAGCATGTCAACGTCTCCACTCGTCGCGATCTATGTCCGTAGCGATTGATTGCGAGGGGGTGATTTTGGATAGATACCGCTCCCTTCCCTTTCGCTTTGGAGGCACTCCCGGACGAGCCGGGTTGTGAGGAGAACGTCGAAAGTCTAGACGGCCCCGGTTCGAGCTTCTTCGCCGGTTCGTTCGAGGACTGTATTTCCGAGATCTTCACAGAGGAGGGTTCCGGTGATATGCGCTTTCTCTTCGACCGAGGATGAGTAGCATTCGACGGTTCAGAGGCCTTGACCGGTAGATCTGGTATAGAGGAACCAAAGGTGGTGAAACGGTTTGTTCTCCCGGGGATGGATGAGTAGTCGCTTGTGGGGGATGCGACGTTAACGTAGACGATCCTGCTTGCTCGAGAGCAGTGGTGATTGACGTAGCAGGTACTTGTGCGGTTGTAGGTGTCGGTGAGGGACTGGGGGTAACGGCCTTCTTGCCACCGAAGAAGCTCGACAGGAACTTTGATTTTCCCGAGTATTCGTCCCAATACTTAGCTGCTAGCGTAGGGGGATCGATCTTCGTGTCTCTTGCACCCGACAGAAGGTCCTTCAACTTTAAGGTGACACCGTCCTGGCCGACGATCTTGTCGTGAAAACCGACATAGACTGGACAATGATCGCTTCCTTTGATTTGGGGTTGGATATCAGCTTCCTCGATCCAGGGAACAAGGCCAGGTGTGACCAGAATGTAGTCAATACGAATCCCATAGTTAGAGTCGCATGCGGAGAGCTTTGTATCCCAGCCTGCGGATGTGATGAGTTTGAAACGTCTGTAGTGATGAGGGAGAACACGCACAGGTATACATTCCTTTCCTCTCGGGATGAAATTTCCTCACTATATCGACGAGAAACACCTTCTCCTTTCCGGTATCATTGACTCCTTCCTCGATCGTTAGAGCCATCAATCACCGCGTACCATCTCTTTCCTCCCACAACCACGTTTTGCCGTCCTTTCCTTCCGCGAGACCGCGTTTGATGATGAGCTTTCCTTTGCAGTGGTCGATCATTCACTGGCAAATTGCCCATTAACACAACTTCTCTCCCTTCTCTTATCAATGCACGGACTCTGTCCTCCAATACGTAGTGAAAGTCCATTCTGAACGGGAACCGTTCCTCTAATCCGTCATCCGGGCAATACACATTGATGAGGACGAATATTCCAAAATCCGGTGTGAGGAATGACCTTCCGCGTCTAGAGACTTCAATTCGTGCCGTAACAAAAGTCGCTCCATTGCGCTCGTTTTTGTTGACGAACTCGTCCTCTCCATCGCCAACAACCACAACACGAGAGTCAGGGTATGATTCGGGCCTGGGGACGCGTTCCGAGAGCTCCAGAGGCAATTTAACCTGTGTGTTTGAACAGCTTGCAAGACTGAGTCCTTCCTCTGCTTTCGCTGGTACGACGGTTGGGGAACGCGTGTATGTAGCGACCTTTGAGTACCCTAATCTTGTTGCAGAACGAGAAGAAAGAGTCGTATGAGAGAGGAACCGCGATTGGTTTGCCAGGAGGAGGAGGGGAAGAAGGTTCTGATAGACCTCGGAAGGAAGGCGTATTTATTGTCTTGTTGATTAAGGAGGGTGTTTGGGAGACTGTGGGGCTTCGATTGCTGCCTGGTTTGCTCGTTGTGGATGACCGCTGTGATCGAAGGGGCGACATGGGATGCTGTTGGTCGCACCCGATCTTGAGGGAACCGGTGGAGAGTTGAAAGGGTTAGAGTCCTCTTGGCGCGAGAACACGGAGATTGGAACATAAAGAATTGTCTCGATCGGGATACAATTTGTGGAACCTCGTTGTAAAAGTTCTCGTGCCGGACAAGTGTAGCAGCATAGAAGTCTTTTTCTGTGATTTTCCATGTGTGGCTTCCAAGAGCACTAACGACGTCGTGAATTTGCGAGTCTCGGAGTTGAATTCCACATACAAACTCACCTACTGCCGGTCCATCTAACCTCGTCCAACGATTAACAGTCCCCGCTTGTAGCCTCCATTCCAGTATCCGACAATAGAGCGTGCATGGGTCGAGAAAAAGATGTTAATCATTGAAAGAAAGGAAGTGTGAGCAGCGAATGATCCGAGTTGACCAAATTGACGGTGGTGGTCGAGGTGAGAAGTGTTCGTCGAACCGCCCAGTCTGATCTTTCCTCTCAAGTTCTCTCTACTAGGATGGCCAAACAAACGCCAGATACATCGGCTCTCAATTCACGAGCATCGATTGAACCAGGCGAATGAAACTCCAGAGAATATTTCTCCGAATCCGAATCCATCGACGCGCTAGCTATAGTTTCCTCAATCTCCACACCCACTTTGAATGCTAGCGTCGAAAAGTAACTACATCGATATCACCATCGTCCTTACTCCCGACGGCCAGATGCACTGTCGGCGAAGATATCGGTCTTTTTTGCCGTCTCCTCCATCTTCATCCTTGCGCACTCTCAGCGTTGACGGATCTTACTATCCCGTTCACATCCGAATGATAGTGGCCTCTATACGAGACATACTGGCATCCTGAGCACTGGATTATCTGGTTATTTGCCTTGGGCTGGAAGGCATTCAGAAACCTGGAGATGAAGGAGAGACGTACTTGTCACCACCAATCAGCTTCGTATTCAACGGCTGACTCCCCTCCCTCTCAAACGTTGTTTGCTTCCTTCACATACGCTCAGAACGTTCTCACTCTCCTCCTACCACCCCGCAAGGAAACCCTCCTACCGCCAATCATCTGCACAATTATTATCCCGTACTATCCGATATACAATCCCCACTACCCACACCGATCTCCCTTCGTCCTCTACGCCGCGACCACTCTTCTCTCGATTATTCGTCATTCCTCAAAGTCCGACTGGATGTGGCTGGCTGGGAGGCACAGGGACACATGCGGTAGCCCGCGGGGATGTTGATATTCTTGAGGTTCGTTGAAAATATGGAGTCTGTATATCGTCTGGCCCGTAAAACTCTAGGTTCGATTCTACAGAATCTACAGTGGACGTAGCTGGAACTCTTTCCACCGGTCACCTTTCGAAAGCCATGGTTTCACGACTCCTTGAGTCTCACACGTCGAGCCAAGCCTTCCATACTGTCCGTCAAAAGTGTCCTGCCATACCTCCCTGATATCCATACCGGGATTCTTCGCACCAGAAGAGAGAGGGAGATTGCAGAGTACGCCAGGCAATCTCAGCTTTCTCGCCGGCCCTACCGTCATGAAAGGGTGGGCAGGATACCCTCTCGTTGGATAAACGCCATGCTCGTTCATCGCCTCGGCTTCTCATTCATCCCAGCGATCGAGACCTATCTGTCGTAGATCTAGTCGGACATATTCGTCACAAGGCGAAATGTGCTCAGCAGAGAAGTAAATTGGGTTCCCCCAGCGCACAGTCATCTTCACAAGACGCTCTGAGCAACGACATCACGGTCCCCCCCGTTTCCGAGCCTCGAGGCGCCCCTCAACGCTTGCTCCTTCCACCATGGTCACGGCTGGAGAGTCTGGATCTAATGGAAACGAGAGCACGGATCGACGGAACCGTGCTCGACATCCAATAGACCAGAACAGCTCACTGGGGTTCAAGGACTCTAATTCATGAGCCTCTGGGATTCGCGCATACACTTGAGCCCAATAGGGCGTCTCTACCTCTGGATTTTCGACGTACATAGACGTACATATTGTCCTAAAGCGCTAGACGCTAGGACTATAGGAACAACGGCGGCGGAAGTCGACTAGCAGAGACGACGACAGAGACGACAGAGGTAGCGAGCAGAGGGCAAGAACAGGTAGATAACTGGTCCCAACGACAAGTCAGATACATTGCAGATAGAGAAAGACAGAAATAACTACTCACCTGGTCCCAACGACAAGAGGTCAAGATGAGGGACCAGGTGTAGACTACCTAGCTTATATACCCAGTCAGAGGTCTGAGATATGAGTCGTGAACGAATAGGAAAGACAATAAGAAAACAATAAGGAAACAATAGTAGTCAAGTATAAGACAATAGCGAGTCCGGAATGAGTAACTAGGAGATGAGAGAAGACAATAAGAACAAT
>JANHQD010002608.1:24315-74254 GCA_024721195.1 Marasmius sp. AFHP31
ACCTCCATACTGCAATGCGTAAGACCTAGTACCCGCAAGATAACGAAGTTTCCCTTTTGCTGCCAACGCGTGTTTTCGTTCTGGATTGGCTGTCCTAAAGCGCTAGACGCTAGGACTATAGGAACAACGGCGGCGGAAGTCGACTAGCAGAGACGACGACAGAGACGACAGAGGTAGCGAGCAGAGGGCAAGAACAGGTAGATAACTGGTCCCAACGACAAGTCAGATACATTGCAGATAGAGAAAGACAGAAATAACTACTCACCTGGTCCCAACGACAAGAGGTCAAGATGAGGGACCAGGTGTAGACTACCTAGCTTATATACCCAGTCAGAGGTCTGAGATATGAGTCGTGAACGAATAGGAAAGACAATAAGAAAACAATAAGGAAACAATAGTAGTCAAGTATAAGACAATAGCGAGTCCGGAATGAGTAACTAGGAGATGAGAGAAGACAATAAGAACAATAGAATGAACGGGTCGTGAAGAAGGTGTAAAAGACAATAGTGTGAGAAGGAAATATGTGGGAAGGGGAAGCGGGCGTCTGGTAGGCGTCAAAGAAACAAGTAAGCGCTGAAAGGGGAATAGGCGCTGAGAAAGGAAAAGATAGGGGGAAAAGCGGCACTTCATGACACATATCTACATAATGAGACCGGCTGCCCAATTTCCGGAAAGCCAAGTGCTCAGTTTCCTTTACTTCCTGCGTCGCTACCTCTTTGATTTTTCTGTAGGACGACAATCAGTAAAAGTGACCTGAACCAAATCGAAAGACGAACCTTGTCCACTCGGAAACATCCTGTAAGCTATTCGAGACCATTGAACATCCTCTGCCCCCGGTTATAACCAGTAAGACCATGAACATAAGAGACGCCGGCGGTGGTGGAGGCAGAACAATCTGTGAAGGTTCGACCCCGTCTAGTTTGAGGATGTCCAGAAATATTACCTCCAAGTTGTATGCTGATCGGGTTTAAACGAGAGTTTACACAAGGGTAATCGTCGGTGAGTAAGTCACCTTCAATTCCCTTTACACTCAACTCACAATCTATAATAGATTGTGAGGAACCCCGTCTCCATCCCGCATCGTATGGTGCGATATCTCGCGGGCATCGAGCCCCATACTTCCGAGGTCACTGAGACCCGACTCCTGACTCCCGAGGCAACGAGCCTCGATCATTTCTCTCACTTGTTTCACGCCTTTGCATTTCACATTATTCATTCCTTATATCTCTGACAGATGGCCTGGCGGACGCTTTAACTCTTTCTCTTGTCCGCCAGGTGAGCTATTATTTCCTCGATACTTTTCGTACATTATTGAGTTTTCTCTTGTCCGCCAGTTTACTCTCGCTCAGACCGCTAGTTTTTCGTCATTTACCGAATACCACTCTGTTATATTCAATCGACATAATACATGTCTCATGCCACAACTCCTGGACCGAATCAGCCCTCCGACAACACTGTTGGAACGCATGACGGACACACCTTCGGAGATAACAACGTCGACAATACTTCCCTCGCTCATCTCCCGTCTGGATCCATTAATGAGGCTCAAGGGATCATCGACAGATTCCGTAAGGGGTCTTCAACCCACCGAGCCGCCACCTCTGGGATTGAAGTTGCAATCCGACGAGGCGCACAGGAAGCTGGAATCCCGTTCTCCGAGGACCTACTACTACCCTACCTTGAGCAACTGGACTCTCACCTCGAGGCTGTCAGCGAAGCGGAAGCTGTTGGACAGAATCTCGGACTCAATCGCACTCGAGGTACCAAACGAGGAAGATATCAGTCCCCAGGATCAGATAGCGATGGGTCAGACGAAGAAGAGATGGTGCGGGTCTCTAGAAAGAAGAAGGTCGACAAGTCCAAGTTGGCATGGGAGTTCAGCGTCGAATCCTCTAGTTTGCGAGAACTAGCGTTGCCAACCGCTCCGCTCGAGTCACGGCTCGGGCGCTCTGGAGCGGAGCGTAGTGGAGCGGCTCGGAAAAATCCGCTCCGGCGAGCGGCTGAAACGGTTCCGCTCCAAGCCGACTCTGAGCGGGCAGAGTCGGCTCGAGTGGCCGAGATATTTTTAAAAATATTCCCCCTCAAAACTTGTGGTTTTTTTAGTTTATAAGTATTGTATTACCTATCATACACTAAGGAAGGTGTAACATACATTGTATGTGCTCAATTGTGGTCTTGTGGCGCCTTGGGCTCACAGATGAGGTAAGTAATAACCCAGTGGACCCGTGGGAAAGGTGACCATGGGCCAGAGCTCACCTTTCCCATGGGTGTATGAGGATCAACAGACCTTTCGTGCAGAATTGCATGTCTTTTTATAACATGAGAGGGACTCAACAAAGGTTCGCGATACATTTCAATCAAGAAAAAATTTACAGACAAAAAAAGTGGCTCGAGCGGCGACTAAGTCGCTCGCGTGGCTCCAAAGCCGAGCTGGATGACATCAGTGGCTCCGGGAGCGGGGTTAGGCCGCTCCACTCCGCTCAGGAGCGGGAGCGGAGCGGAGCGAGCTGTTGGCAACGCTAGCGAGAACCCATCAGAGACATTGTCACCCAACTCGAGAATTTCTCCCGTGATCCGAAAGAAACTCTCCGACTCCTCAAAGCGAGTGGCAGCGCCCCTGTCTTCCCTGACGAGCTCTGGAAAGATGTCTTTGCCGGATCGTTCGTCAATCTTGACACTGTCAACAAGGAGCTCTTCGGGGGAAATAGCGGTGGTGAGGTCAGAACCGAGGAAGAGTGGAATCGCTGCTGGAGAGTCGTTGGGGTTGCAATGGAATATGCCTTCACCAACCGCCGAAGCGAATTGGAGACCTACCGGTCATACATCTCCGATTTCTTTCTTCAATTCAAACCTCAATACCACCCCAACGTCGTTGGCTTTGATAAGGCCGTTCGAAAATTCATCTCAAACTCTCGAAACGTCTTATTTAGCGATACCCATCGATTTGTCCACTTGGAACGCGCGTATCTCTCACCCGGTGGGCGACACTATCAGGAACCAGCCACGAAAGGTATCTCCCGTAAGCGTGGTGCTCAATATGGACGGGGAGATGAAATCTGTAGGAACTGGAATGCCGGCCGGTGCTCAAAGGGAGACGAACCTTGTCCCGCAGGTCGCAAACACACATGCTTCTGTGGATCGACCACGCACAGGAAAAAGGATAGCAAGGATTGCTCCAAGTCGGCATGATGCTAGGCAAGGAGTTGGTCTGAGCTATTCACCTGTACCTCCTGTCCACCTCTCCCCTCGGGTCACTGATACGACTTCCCTTTCTTTTCAAGACGCTGTAATGTCAAGTCGGTCTCACGAGTTCGATGGGGCCACCTATATGGACGATATCTCCACCTGGACCTGTGAATCATGTATTCCACGGTATATGCGGGGATTTGCATGGAGAAACGACTCACCTTGTGCTAGTATCACGGCCTCCATCACCGAAATCGATTCCCCTCTGCCTCGGCCCCCGTACAAAGAGTTCCTCAACAAACCCGCACTCCACACGATCGAAAGCAACCCAGACCTGTTTCACGTCTCGACGGAAATAAAATTTGATCGGTTGGCAGACATGCTCAACGGGTCGGTACCTGGCTCGCCATCCCATCCAAACCCGGATTTCGTCACATCGGTGGTCACTATGTTGTCAGATGGATCATGGCCTCATGCAGATACTCGCTATGATGATGGATATCCACTCACCTATGACAACTCAACGTTCCACCCCAAGTCTGAGGAGCAAAGGTCTTTTCTGGAGCGGTATAGTCATGAAGAGGAGTTAGCTGGCAGACATTCCCGAGAGTTTGGTCCCGACTTGCTTCTGGGGATGTATAGTACCCCTGTGCTATCGGTCCCAAAGCCACACTCGGACGACCTTCGAATGGTTCACCACATGAGCTATGGTGAATTTTGTCAGAACTCTATGATGGATAGGTCGGAAACAAAAGGTGCTCGCCTGGATACACTGCATAATTTCATTGCTGCTTTACTCCTTTTCCACAGGAGTCACCCTGACGCCGATCTTGTTGCCTGGAAATCCGATGTAGCTGGGGCTTTCAGACTTATCCCTATTCACCCCCTATGGCAACTCAAACAGATTGTTACCACGAACTACCCCTCTGCCGCAGACCTCCAGAACGGTGTTGACCGTGGCCCACTGCAACGTCGAGTGGACTGGCGGAGCTCATTTGGGAGTTGTGCGTCCCCTCGAGCATGGGCTTCCGTGATGGGACTGGTGCTGTGGATTGCGATATTTGTGCAGGGCCTAGTGGATGTCTTTGCGTATGTGGACGATAACTTCGGATGGGAGTTTGCGTCGAACTTCACGTGGTACGAACCCTATCAAGTCATGATGCCGGAGAAACAAGCGCGATTACTTCTACTTTGGGATTACCTCGGCATTCCCCACAAACGCCGCAAACAGGTTCATGGCCGCATTCTCGAGATCATTGGGTTCCTGGTAGACATTAACGCCATGACCATTACCCTCCCCGACGAATCCCGACTCAACCTGATCAACACTGTCCAAGACTTCATTGCTGCGCCCGATAGACGTCGCAAACTCCACAAATGGCAACAGCTTGCAGGATGGATGTCCTGGGCTCTCAACGTTTACCCCAAGCTTCGCCCGGCATTATGCCATGTCTATCAGAAGATTGCGAGGAAGGATAATAGATGGGGCTACCTTCACTTGAACAATGCCGTCAAGAGCGATCTTCAGTGGTTCCTCGGCCATCTCAATAGTTCTCCCGGTGTCTTCGTCTTCCATTCTGGTGACTGGAACCCGATTGAAGAGTTCGACTTCGAGATCAGATGTGATGCATGCTTGGGGGGAATGGGTTTCTGGTCACCACTACTCCGAATGGGATGCTATGCAGACGTGCCGGGAACAGAGCAGTGCGGAAAGATCTTCTTTTGGGAGGCTGTAACGGTGTTGGCCTCCATCGAGTGGTTTACAGCTCGAGTTTTGGTCGCTATGTCTCACCTCCTACCCACTCAGCGCCCTATATGGTTGACTGTTCTCACAGACAATCTGAACACGGTCCAAATCTTCGACACTTTGGCGGCAGAACCTGGATACAACGACATCTTGAAGGCGGCCATTGACCTTCTCCTCACCCACAATATAGACCTTCGTGTTGTTCACATTCCAGGTGCAGAAAACGAAGTTGCGGATTCAATATCGCGGAATAGATTGGACGTTGCCACCTCAATGGTCCCTGACCTCTCCATCTCCCCCTTTCAACCCCCTCAATGCGCGCTGGGGGCTGCCAAAAAATGAGCAGGGACTTATTCGGTGACCGGCAAATGAGGCAGCCGCCTCGGGAGCCATGGTCACTAGAGGAGCTCAGACGTCAACGTAGTGTTGCGTTGGGCTACTCAAAAGATCCTAGTTCCCGTGCCACATATGCATCAGCCTTCAACTCATACCTCACTTTCTGCGACCTTCATAAGCTCCCCATCGACCCAACCCCTGATACCCTCTCATTCTTCACTGTCTACATGTCCCACCACATAGATCCGAAGTCTGTTGGCAAGTACCTCTCAGGTATTGTCAGTGAACTGAAGCCATATTTCCCTGACGTCAAGAAGAACCGTGACTCACCCCTTGTCTCCCAGACCCTTCGAGGTTGCATCCGTCTATATGGGAAGCCCACATCACGAAAACTGCCTCTATCAGTCGACACTATTCGTTCCCACCTCAATAGCCTACCAAGAAACACCCCTCACGATGATCTCTTATTTGCGGCGATGTTAGCGACTGGATTTAGGGGTCTGCTGCGCCTAGGAGAGATGACTCGCCCAGATAAAGTGGCGCTGCGAAACCCCCGAAAGTACTCACTACGCTCACGAGTGGAGTTCATTGACAGTGGCTTCTCTTTTTGGCTGGAGACGCACAAGACCAACAGGGCATTCGAAGGTGCAAAGGTTGTGGTGTTATATCACAAGCTTCTCGATGTGCCAGGGGTCTTCAGGGCGTACGTCAACTCCCGCGACACAAAATTCCCTTTGAACCCCTACCTCTGGTTGACCTCAGCAGGGACGGTACCCTCACGCTCTTGGTTTATGGCGCGTTTTCGGCGCTTTTGCGTTGATAAGCGCTTTGCTGGGCAGTCGATGAGAGCAGGGGGGGCCACTTTCCTTGCAGAACTCGGGATCTCTCGTGATCTCATACAGGCTATTGGACGTTGGTCATCAGAAGCCTTCAATATCTACATCCGCAAGAACCCGGTCCTGCTACAACACATCATCTCCTCTCACTCTTCTACTTCACCGCCGCTCGCACCATCATGAAGTTCGTGCCTCACTTCTTCAACCTACCCTACTTCTCTCTTCCTATACCCTATATTAGCCATCGCTCACGGCGCCGACTATGGCAATATATCCCCCGGCCGTGGGCCTAGATGCTGCTAATTTCTCCGAGACGAAAAACTTGCCTGAGACGATTGGTCGGGTTTAAACGAGAGTTTACACAAGGGTAATCGTCGGTGAGTAAGTCACCTTCAATTCCCTTTACACTCAACTCACAATCTATAATAGATTGTGAGGAACCCCGTCTCCATCCCGCATCGTATGGTGCGATATCTCGCGGGCATCGAGCCCCATACTTCCGAGGTCACTGAGACCCGACTCCTGACTCCCGAGGCAACGAGCCTCGATCATTTCTCTCACTTGTTTCACGCCTTTGCATTTCACATTATTCATTCCTTATACAGTCGAATACTTCATATGGAATAATATCATCTGGAATAATAGGCCATCTGGAATACAGTTTTGGTGGAACAAAAGTTCAAACCCCACTGTATTCCGGATGTCATATGGAATATCCGTGATGTGGAATACGATTTTGGTGTCCCCGACCATATTCCATATGAAGTATTCGACTGTATCTCTGACAGATGGCCTGGCGGACGCTTTAACTCTTTCTCTTGTCCGCCAGGTGAGCTATTATTTCCTCGATACTTTTCGTACATTATTGAGTTTTCTCTTGTCCGCCAGTTTACTCTCGCTCAGACCGCTAGTTTTTCGTCACCCACCCTTTAATTGTCCCTCCCTTGTTGTTTCTCGTGGCTACCTACTCTATCATACACGATCTCAGACATATGGTATCTTCAGCTAGTTATGACGTCGGAGGGGGGACAGTTCGTGCACTCGCCCCGCTTCCGACGTCCTTTTGTTCCTTTTGTTTGTTGGGCGCCATCACTCACGGCGCCGACTATGGCAATATATCCCCCGGCCGTGGGCCTAGATGCTGCTAATTTCTCCGAGACGAAAAACTTGCCTGAGACGATTGGCCAGCATGATGCATGGGTCATGCAAGGGGTAGCGAGTATCGTCGCCGGGCACAGCTTGAGCTCGCTATGGCATAGGACGAGAAGACGGGAGAAAGTTGTAGGACCACAGATTGCCGATAGGCTTTCGCGACAAGGGAAGACTGGTGAATGCAACAGCGAGTCAATCTTTGAATATGGTTTGGCGATTTCGGAGTGTTAGAGGCAGTTGTGGTGTATTGAGAGCTTTTGGTGTGATATTGATGCGTTCATTGGCGGGGTTTGAGTCGTGTCAGCTAATACTAAATTCAACCTGGCAGGTATATAACACGGAGATTGGAACGAAAAGATCGCCTCGATTAGCATCCAAAAATACAAGTTCTCTTGAGGGCTTTGGTTAGAGAAAAGTTTCGGTCAGACGATAGTGGTTGGAAACTCACTCGAGCTGAGCAGGTCTCTCTTTTCGTCTACACTCATTTTTTGGCATCGCAATATCCTATCCCTGATTCAGTCTTCCTCGCCTTGGAACACCTGTTACCGAAGGACATCCATCCAAGAACGGCTCTCTGTTGAGTGGGCACCGAATATATGGCGATCGCAGGTCGTGGTGGCAGGCAGTGAATCACGAAAGGTGGATTTGTAGATGAGGGAAACACGTCAATTTTGGCGACGAGGTGAATCCGTAGTACCGGCTGGTGGTGACCAATGTTTTGACGACGTGGCCGCGCAAGTTGGCGGTGTTTCCATCTACCAGACTATCCTATTTGGAAGCGAGCTTGAAGGACTTGCATGAGATGATCCCATTGCCAGATTCTAGTTCGTCCTCTACTCCGAACGATGGGTTTCTTGAATGCCTAGCGCGGGGTAGCATCCTTTTCAGTACGTATCTAGGTGTTCATGAAACCAGGGAATTTTGTAGAGGACAAAATACACGCTTTATTGCTCCAAGGTGCCTGTTTCTCTTTCTGACGGATGTATTCTGGTTTCTTCGTTATCGCCCCGGCCTGGTGCAGATGTTGACTTTCGATGATTAATGGTTGATCAGCCGTTACAGAGGTAGAAGTTTGAAAGTCGAGAGAAGGTTGGGCTACCGTGGACCTGTGGAAGGAACGTGGTCGATGGCGTTGCGAACAACGATGACGGTTTGCTTGAGAGGTTTGACGTCGGGCGCTTACTCAGCGTCTCTTTCTCTTCTCCCCACGATGGCTGGATGAAACTCGTGGGCCACGGCGGTGATGTTTAACAGAGGTTCCATGTACAGTAAGTGCTAATCTCGCGGAAGCTTCGGGTCTCTGAATGCTCAATAGGATGACTGGCAGATTGTTCTCTTGGGAACTCCAACAAGGATCGGGCTGGCATACGCCCACTGCTCGAGTAGCTCTCTAAACTCATTCTGAATTGTTCTGCTTAGTGCTCGGTGCACCACAGCCGCGCGACGAGCGTAAAGCTAACGATACTTGGAAAGGAGAATGAATCAAGGTATATTTGGCTCATGGAATTTGAATCGTGCGTCCATGTTCTGACTGACGCGCAAGACAGATCCTGGATACCCACCTATTCTCGTCGAAATGTTTAATTAAAGCCCCCCCTGGGTTTGAAGAACCTATATAGCCATTGAACGGACCCAACGAGCCGACTTTAGAGTCTAGCTCACCCACTTAGCGGATCTTCCTCTGCTCATAGGCGCCGATGCGGTAGCGGCGGGAGATGTTAATGTCCTTGAGGTCAGTTGACAACCCGAAATCTGTGTATATCGTCTAACTCACCAGCCTCTAGATCCTACAAATTCTATGGACATAATTGACACCCCACACCTCTTTAAAGGGTTCATTTACCCATGTCTCCGCGACTGCTTGAACTATGGTTGAACCTCGAACGTATGGGTAGGTGTCGTTCTCTGACCCGATCTTGCACTCACAACACGATGTTTCTCAGGAGCAACGGTCGCATGCATCACTTTGCTCGAAGACACAGGCGTTAGATATCACCCCAAAACAGGAGAATCACCATCTACCAACGATCAACGACCCCCCGAAACCAAATATTTCTCGCCATGGAACGTTGTGGACTCGTCGCTGACAAGCCTGGGCTTGCGCCGAGCAACGTTTGCGCGACCACAAGCAATACACTCACCAGCGGGATCTTTCTCGTACTGCCATCTTCAACGCAGTGGACGCCTCACTCGGGCATCTGAAGGCTTCCCAGATCGATCTCCTCTAGATTTCACCGTTACAACCACAACACACCCGCTAAAGAGACGGCGAAGGCATTGGGATCGTGGAGAGGTGCGTATACTATATGAGGAATCGGCCGTTCATGCATCATCCACCGCGATTGATGTGCAACGTTTTTAGGAACGGGGAATACTTGCCTATCGCAAGTACAGTAAAATTGGTCCTCTTGCACGCATGATCGATCCTCGAACTGGTGAGCTCCCTATACACACCGCTCGATCCATTCTCTGACGCTTTTGCAGGTGCTATCATCTATTTCGGCGTATACAATCAATCCGCGACGTGGAGGAAGCGTGGTTATCCCCAGACACAATGTAGATATCTCTACCCAGCAGATATGTGAGTGATGTAATAATCGCTTCGAGATCTTCAGCATCCAAGTTTGATTTTCTCATTCAGCAAACTCTCGCTCGCCTTCGATGGGTTTCAAGGCCGTTCCGCACCTGCCAAACCCCGGCCCCTACTACAAGCCAACCGCCGCACCATTTGGAGCATTCAAATGCCGAAAACGAATCATTTGGAGACGATGGCTTATCGAAGCAATCGGTATCAGAGGCTTCGGATACCTCAGACTCGGAGAACTCTGTCGGTAAGCCACAGTCGCTCGCGGAATAGCCAGATGACACCCACTTTCCCCCGAAGTGCCTGATGAACCTGTCAATTGTATCGTATCTGACGCCGCACGCCGATTTTGGAGGAATAAGCCCGACACGGTATACAGTGCTGTTGGAAAACGACATGGGCTCATCAGCGGATCCTTTGTGTTATCGGGTTTCTTTGTTTCTTTGAGGAATACATGGATAATGTAGGATGTCTGGACGCCGGCAAGAACATGCAGTCCTCATTTCAAAGTTCGGATTTACTGGGTATTACGATTTTTTTGGATTGTCTTACGAGTCAAATTACGAAGCAAAATCATCACTGTCTATGTTACTGTAAGCAACGTCCCCAGGGACATACACCTCATTCTCGAGCGGCAATTTCTTGCCATGAGAAAGTATGTGAGAGACTCGAACGTCGACTGAGGCCCTCAAGGTTGCTCCCGCACTCGAGATACAACCCCGATTGTACGGGCCGCGTTACTCGCGACTTCTGGGTAGTATTGTGGTCAATTGCTGAGGTTCTCCTCCAAGTACTTCACAATGTCAACCTCGATTACCACGTTCAACTCACAGCTGGCCTCGCGTACGCTGGCACGGTCACTGTTCGAAAGCAATGCCTCTGCAGGTCGCAAAATCGTCACTAGCATTTTCCCTTGGTACCGATATTCGAAACTCCCTCAACTCACCGCCATTGAAATGCCTTCAGTGAACGCCCGGTGGTTAGGTGTGCTTTGCAATAAATTCTGCAGTATAGATTATTGCATGTTGAAAGATTCGTAGAGTCTATTCGGCAGTAGGTCTATCAGCGCTTCAACCCCAGCTCTCTCACCATAACGGGGTAGGCAGAGTACTCCCCCGGTGGAAAAGGCCGTACTCGTATCCGTCCGTCGCCTTTGAAGTGTACCGTTCGTCCCAGCAGTTGAGTCGTAGGTCAAACAAAGGAAATTTGATCGAGACACCTATGTCGTAACCCCGTGTAGGCATATTCCGTTGAAAGGCGAAGCGCAAATGTTGAAGGTGGTAATTCAATGGCTTCCCGGCGTCTCTTCACGGTGGAGTGTCTACAGAGCGTCTAAGAGCACTATTAGCACCGACGGCAAAAGGGAAACAGGGGACCATGCATTGTAGTTCACCACACACCTGAGGAAGTGGTGAACGTCGTTCACTTTATCGTGTGCTATTTCGACGTGTTGACAACCCTCCAATTCCGCGTCGATCTCTACGTTCGTACGTTCGTGGGCTGAGAAACCCCGAACGTGTCAGCGAATGCCTCTGAGTGCCATGCGGATGAGCTCTGAGGGCAAATCTCCGCTCGGCAATCGATATAAAGTTTCCATCGTTGAATCCGAGCTCCGAACAACGGGTCGGAGGAGCATGAGAGCTAATTTGACGTTCGAGCCTGTCGGGTGGTAGAGACACGGTGGAGGTACGTTTTTTTCGGTCAAGTGAGTTATTGGCGAAACGAGACCGTAGGTTGTTTGACTTTGGTCCGCCTTGGGTTATTCGAGGTGTGCGTGAAGGAGATCTAGAGGGCGTTAAGACTGAGAATGAAAGATCCTGGAGATCGGGGAAGAAATGGCATCGTGTGGGTATCATCATCATCAGATTCTGGGTTGCATTTGAACGTGTATAACTTGGTGATGAGCTTGGAGAGAAATTAGGGCGCTCATCGGCGCTGGAAGACTCTAGGTGCTCGTCGCTGAAACGAAAGTTGAGGATGCAGAGTTTGACGTGGACGACGAACACGACATCCAATAACTCTCTATCGCCGATGTCATTGGCAATAAATCCATAGTAAGGATGTGCTCAGTAGGCCGAATGAGTTGTGGAGGACCGTGTGGGGACAGATCAGCAATGAGGTCAGCGGCAGGTTGGCCGTTGGGAACAGAGGGCGGTTAGAGAGCTCTAGAATCCACAGTGCTCTCACGTTGCCAACAGCTCTTTCTCAGTTCATACCATGTCTTCAGACGAACCGCCAGTCAGGAAAAGATCTCGAAGCTCAGGAAAAACAACTTCCTCGCGAACTCAGGTAGGCATACAACGTTGGTTTTTCCTTGAGCTTGGCCTAACAGTGCAACTCGCCGCCCTCTGTGCTCTTTTCCAGCCTTCACGTCGTCCAACACCGGATGAATCTCAGTCGCCGCCAGAAAATGTCGATTTGGTAGGGCTTTGAGTGAATCTTGCATTCGTATCGCGTGCTGATATAGCGCTGATACTTTGTCGCGCAGCCTGCGGGTCCCGAACTGAAGGAGATCGCCGGCAAATCGACGGATCCGGGCGAGCATCAGGGGGACTCGGGAGCAGCTAAACAGGTGAGCGACACACTCGCATTGTTTGTCAATGTCAAGTATCCATCCTAACTTTGGTTGAGGTCGGGAATCCTGAACTTGGAACGAAACCGGTGCATGACAAAGAGGTACAAGACATAGATCCGGCACCATTGGTGAGTACTTGAGTTGTCGCGATCGCCCTCATCTCCATCGGGCATCATCCAACTCACGGTTTACCCAGAACCCAGCAAGCACCAAGGAGGGAGTCTCGCCTGATCATGCCACGGACAAGGACGAGGGCAAGGATAAACTGAACACGGTGAGGATTCACCAATGTTCAATCGGTCATCCAGTTCGCTCATTCACTTCTCAGGATACAAGACCAGGACAGCAGACCCCACTGGATGGCACGAAGACCGAGAACCGCGCAGGAAACGAAGATACAGCTAAAAAGCCATCAGTGAGTGTTCTACTTATGGGCTTTGTTCCAATGCTCAACTGCATCAAGAATCCTGAAGAACCCATGCTCGTGGAATCTTGGGAGGTCATCACGAAAGAGGTTACCTTACTGGATGACGGACTTGTTGGGGGATGGAAGGAAGATATTGACACCTTATTGGTCTTCGTGCGTGTCTTTTATCCTGGAATCTTCGGAAGACTGAACCCTTCCTTACCCGTTAGGCTGGTCTCTTTTCTGCAGTCGTCACTGCATTCACCATTGAATCGTACCAGTGGCTTCAAGAAGCACCGGAAGACACTACCGTTGCACTGCTGAAGCAGATCTCCCAGCAGATGAACGGCACCTCAGTCCCTGAGCCCGACATGTTTTCAGTATCCTCATCCGACGTCGCAATCAATGTTCTGTGGTTCCTGAGTCTCATCATCGCTCTCGTCGATGCCCTGTTCGCCCTCCTCTGCAAACAGTGGCTCCGGGAGCATCGCCGCCACATCCACACGCGTACCCCAGGCGAAGCACTTGCGCTTCGGTGGCTCCGAAATCAGAGTCTGGAAAAGTGGCATGTCCCAGCAATTCTCGCCTCTCTTCCAATGCTACTCGAACTCGCCCTCTTCCTCTTCCTTGCTGGGCTGCTGGAGTTGTTGCGGACGCGACATCCAGTTCCGTTCGCGATTGCGACGATTGTTGTTGCATTTGCTGCCATCTTCTACTTTGGAACTACAATCATCCCCACTGTTGATATCGCTCGACAGGCACTACAAGTTACATCAGACCTCAGGTCTGAAAAAGACCCCGGACTGAATCATCATATACCTAGTTTTTTCATCATGACACTACCTCCTATGGAGTACATATGCCCCTACAGATCGCCTCAGGCATGGGTTGCATTCCAAAGTTCGAGACTTCTCTCTCGCATATTCAGCCCCTTGGGCCGTGCACCACGGTTTCTCTTGCGTAGGGGTTATATCACTGTGTCTACCCACAACCGTCTTGTTCGCCCTTTAACGCTGGCTTTGACTTTCGGACAAATAACAAATAATCTCCTAAATTGGTCATCGGTCGATCTTGAACTCCTTCGACGTGCGGACATTGACCTTGCGCCTCCCTTTTATATGCTCAATGCATTCCGCTGGCTGGTTTCAGAGCTCCGGGACAGCCCACACATGATTACACACCTCCGAAAGGTTCTGTCAACCGTTCATCCGCATCTCGTAATGCCTGTTGTCTTTGGTCAATGGTTCTTCCTCCCAGGGAGAAAGTGGACCGTTGGTGACATTAAGGAGGCACTTGCAGTACCTGAGTATCTCCATTCTGGGTGGAGCATCGACCATCATCTAACATGGGACAAGCGACGATTTCTTGCCCAAAGTAAAAAAACACGCCTTTTCAACCGCCTCCTCCATTGGATCCATGTGTCAATGAATGTTGGGGATAAAGGGACGGACGGTGGTCGAGATTCTCCAGATCTCTTCCCCATCCCTTTCAGAAGTGTTGATGCAATGCCAGATGATGTACGTAATAAACGTGCACATCTCTGGAATACATATACGAAGATAGCCCAGGATCCAGCTGTTCCAGACTGTTACTGGAAGACCTTGATGGAAGATTGGGTTCCATACATCATTGCGTCATCGCCGAATTACGCGCTCCATCTCCCCACAGCAACCACCGCTTCCCAGTTTGTCGGATCGGCCGATGGATGCGACCTTCTGTCTAGAATCCATAGCCACATCATTGAAAGGAAACTCTTCGAGAATGCACAGTTCTGGGAGAAAAACGGCGCGCATTGGATGGAGGTCGTGGATATTTTACGGCGTGTGCACCCTAAAAACGACTTTGAACCTATCCCCGGCCATTTCCCCCTCCCACTTTCAATGCTCAAGAAGACGTTGGAAGATCTACTATCTCCCATAGATCCCGTTAACGACTTCCAATATATGGATGAATTTCGTAGAGGTTGGGGTGACGCAAACAATGACAACAAGGAGGAACTTGTTGCTATTCTATCAGAGCATATCATTGATTACGGGGCCGAGTACGATGTCGAATCATCCCACCACTCTGCTGGCAGATCAACAATTTCGCCTATCGTGATGTCTTCAGCAGGGCTTGAGCTGATAGCCTTTGTGAATGATCACCTGGCAGAGGAATCGGAAACCTACGAACATCTTGATGATTGGATCCGTGACAACTGGCGAGATGCCATAGAGCAGGTTAGAGCAGCTCATCCAGAGCTACCACCAGAGCACTTCAAAAACATATTCCACGAGGGAGTCGATTCCTCAACTGCGACTTCCTGTTGCAATGAGGGTTCACGAGGAGTAGAGGCGCAGGCAGGGGACTCCGGTGATAGTCCGAGAGACGTTACCAATGCTGGAGAAGTCGGCCGCAACGAGATAAATGGCCGAAGTCCCATTTCAGCCACGAAATTAGCACCACAGCCTGAACCCGGGGAGCTTGACGAACGACGCCCGAACCCACTTGATGACGGAGATACCAATGAAAAGGGGAGTATCCCAATGCAGCCAATAGTGACAGGGGATCTCGCGACTGGGAGTGGTGGAACAAGTAGCGTTGTACAAGGGGAGGGGATGGTAGGAGGTCCGGATGCCGACAAGAACGTGTAGTTGAGAGTTTGAATTTGTTGTTTTCTTACGATTTTTTGGTTTGTCTACATGTCAAATAACGGGCTCAATTCACAATGTACACTATTATATCGCAGCACGCAACGTCCCCTGACTCATTCCGAGGCACAGGTTTTTCGCTCTTGGTTATGGCTCAAGTCGAGAGTCCAACAAAGAGTGAGCGGGTTTGATACGAGACTTACCCATGACCGTCGTGGGCGAAGCTTTAGTTTTGGACCACACTGACCTCATGCCGCCGCGGAACCTCCAGATTCCGGACCACGTCGCTACGAATGAACCTGTACATGATTCACAAAGGTATGATACACAAGAGAAACACTACTCATTATCCAAGAAATGATCTATTATCAGTATCCCCCCGTCCCTAAGTTGCCCACGCTCACCTCTCTTGCCTCATCTCCCTCCTCGCATCGCTACTCCATCTGTAAAAATTGCATTTACACTGAGGATCGACATCCTCTCGCAACCTTTCCGCGCGTCCCTTATCGTAGCCACGTCCAACAGGCCTACGAACCACAGACGGTCAGTCCTCCCGAAACAGAGCACGATGCAAAACGCACACCTCGAATACACGAAGGACCTCTTCCCCTTATTCACCCCGGTCTTGTTCACAGTAAACTCCTTCGCAACCTCATACAACGCGGGGGTTGTATAGGCACCATAAGCGACATTCCGAGTATCCCCTGCTTCTTTCTGCTTCTGTGACGACGAAGGAGACGGCAGCGAGACCTGACTGGAGGACAGCTCGAGTGCCAGACGGTAGTCTACGTCTTCCGTGTTCTCGTGAGCATTGGATTCTTCGAGGAGCATGTCGATGTCTTCATTCTCGTCGCGATCCACATCCTGAACGGCTGATTGTGAGGGGGCGGTTTTGGATGGAGACTGCTCCTTTCCCTTCTCCTTCGCTTTGGAGGCACTCCCTGACGAGCCGGGTTGTGATAAGAACGTCGACAACTTTGATTGTCCCGGTTCGAGTCTTTTCACTGGTTCCTTTGAGGACTGTCTCCTCGAGGCCTTCACGAAGAAGGTGCTCGGTGATACGCATCTTCTCTTCGACCGGAAGTGGATAGCATTGGACGGTTCGGATGCCCTGAGTGGTAGATATGGAGTGGAGATATCAGAAATGGGTGAAACGGCTCGTTCTCCCAGGGGTGGCTGGGTAGTCGCTTGCGGAGGATACGACGTCAACGTGGACGGTCCAGCTTGCTCATAAACGGCGGTAGTCGACGCAATAGGTACCTGTGCAGTTGTAACTGCCGGAGGAGAGCTGGCGACAGTAGCCTTCTTTCCACCGAAGAAGCTCGACGGCAACTCTTGTTTTCCTGATTACTCGTGCCATCGTCTTTGTCAATGACCACATCCTCCCCATCGACAACAATCACAACGAGAGAATCGGGGTATGATTCGGGTTTGACAACGCGCTCAGAAAGCTCTAGAGGCGGTTTCGCCTGTGCGTTTGAACGGCTTGCGAGACTAAGTCCTTCCTCTGCTTTCGCTGGTACGACGATTGAGAAACGCGTGTATGTAGCGACTCCTGAGTTCCCTAATCTTGTTGCAGGGAATGAGGAGAAAGAGTTGTACGAGGGGGGAACCGCGACTGGTTTGTTGAGGGCAGAACACGTCGATATCACCACTGCCGGAAGACATTCTTTTGGTATTCTGATCCTCAGAAAAGACATTACACACCTTAATAGTATCATCACGAGTCTTGAGGATATTCCATCTACTCAGATAGAGGGAATATTCGAGGAGGAGGAGACTAGTTCAAGTTGTAGATAACTGATAGGTGGTATTGCGGAATCGTTCGGATACCGTTCTTCAAAGTACCTCGCTGTCATCCATTTATCATATTGATGAGAATGCATGTTGCTTTGTTAGATGCGTAACAGCGGCACGTATTGACAATGGTGGCTGCCAGAGGAGAGCTGTTTGACGAGAAATTCATGTACGACGTTTCCAACGAGTGAGATCGGAAGACTGGCTGTAGAGAGACGCGTCAATGAGCTTTAATGAAGCCTGAGAGCGAGTTTGAGAAAGTTTTTCTTGTCGAGCCGTGGTGGATGTTGCAGACATCGAACGAAGAGAATTTGTCAGCGTCCGCGGCGTTATCCATGACCTCCACCACGTCATCTTTGCACCTTGTCCGACAACTATCTCTGCGTATCAATCAATTTCTTCAAACCTCGACTCTCTCGACCTCGTTTGAAGCACAATCTTCAGTGTTTCAGCCTAAAAGATACATATTGGAGAAGTGACGCGCGACGTCTTGAAGACAACCTCAACCTGCCTAGGCACATCGTTCCCTACCCTATCATCAATCACGCACGCTGAGCTTGTATCCGAATGTTCGAATAGTCTCCTCGAGGTGGATCTAAACAGGAACGTCGTCCTGTGATCCGATTCAAGATCTACAGGGGATAAAATCAACTCGAAAGGGTGGAATACTGTTCTCCCACTGCGAAACGGCCGAATTATTGGAAGACCTTGAGGAAACGTCTGGGATTGTACGAGGAGATTCGACGAGTTCAGGGCATCCAAGCGGAGTATATGTCAGGAAGGCGCAGAGCGACAACATATAGGTGGTGCGTTTTTGTGATTCTTAGCACCGTACCTTTCGCTCAGCCTCCCCACTTTGACAGTCGGGTTTGAGGGGCCCGAGCTGATGAACAGTGGATTTTACCGTCTCAACGAAGCCAAGACCTACATGGTGCAAGTCCGAGATATCTACGCTGGCACATTCCTCAAATCGATCATCGATACTTTGCACCGTCAAAGAATCGATATGTCTCCTCGACGCGTATGTTTTGCTGAACTGTGTGGAGGTCAGGAGTCGTGGTGCCTTCCGAAGCACCCGTGGTTGGACCCTCTTATCCCCGGGAGACGAGATCAAGAACATCCTGTGACGAGACTATGGGAGTTCACACCCAACGAAAATGGCCTTGTGGTGGCCGTTGGGGTACGACGAACAAACAGGCGCTGTACGACTTTAAAGTCGAACTTTTGGATAAAAACGTATGTGTCGACTCCTTGTTTCAATCACGGTCCTCTCACTTATACCTTCATATCAGAACTCATCTTCAAAGCGTATCGGAAACCAAACTGTCGAGTGCCGTCAGAACTCGCTCGCGGAACCAGATCAATCACTTCAGTCTAATCTTCGCTGTCGCAGAGCAACCGAAATCCACTGGTCAACTTCATCACCGCCATGAAAGAGTGGTGTCATGATTCGATGAACCCGGCCATTGAAAGGAGGCTAGAGCAAGCCCGAGTTTGGGAGGAAAGGTGCTCATGAAGACGATGCGACGATGGTGGGTTATCTGGCCTTGACATAACTTCTCTGACGCGCCACCAACCCTTGCCTGGTAGGATCTGCACTCTTGTGCAGGAACGATCTCTGGCTTGCGCCCTGGGGACGCAGTGCTCTTCCCCAAGTTGTTGAGAGCGTTAAGAGGGAGGCCGAGATCGCTGTGAAGAGGGCAAAGGTCGCAACGAGGCTTGGGGTGAGTTCTCTTGGGTCTTCGATCGACTTCGTGGTGCTCATCAGTTTCGTAGATATAGACAGACCCGGCCTCCTGGAAACGCTGCTCTACAAGGATGTTTGTCCCTCTGTTGTCCTCTGAGAGACCTGCCGATCCCTTATCGTGGGGGCCCCTACGGCGGTAAAGACTGGGATATCTTGGGTCTCATGGCGGAAGACTTTCACGAATGGGAGGTCTAAGGAGGCAGGGAGGCAGCTGCCGCTGCAGAGCTACGGCGTTTTCGGCGGTCGATTTATAATCTATCTCGCGAGTGGTATTTCGATGCCATATGTTTCTATCATTGCCCAGAACCTAATATGATAATGACTCACTGTACCGTAAATTTGCAGCCTATCATTCGCACATTCATGTAACTTGAGCGACTTCCATTCCCTGGCACATAACGGAAAAACCGAAGTTTACGATCGATATGTAGTGTACATATGGACCCACAAGCCTCACTCGGACTCTCCCTTGAGCGTGGTCTGGTTTGGGATGAGGAGACATCAATAAGCTAAGGCTTCAACTCTCTCCAATGGAGAGCAAATGAACCCAAGCCGCTCGACTAGCGAAGAATCCGAGTCCCTTCTGAATCATCGTTTGGCTTCCATGTCGCGTGCAGTGTACAACCTGTACATCAGGATGTACTACCGCGGCGCGCCCGTAACAGTTCACCAACACCGATACGGTCATGGGCCGAGACATTCTACGCCATCCTACCATCTGGGGATTAATAGATGGTGAGTTGAACCCAACTGGAGGTCGGCATATGTGAAATGAATGTCATGTTTCTTGACAAGGGTTTGCAGGGCGGGAGGGCAAGGCAAGCCATAGGACAGCTGATTGGTACCATAGTTGAATGGACTTGCGATTGGTATCCTTGATGATGACGGGCGTACCTGAACGAACGCGAGTTGACGGGGGTCGAGAAGGGCGTTATTGTGAAGAGCAAGAATCTGCTTGTGAGCGGTCTCACAAGTCGTGAAAAGCACTGACTAGCCTCCGGGGGATCTCTCCCTCTCCAGGCGAGCAGTTCCGAGCAGCTCATCCTCCTTCGACTAGTCGTCTGGATCTTCTCACTTGAGTGACCTCCCAAGAGTATCAGAACTTCGTGAATCCGCGAGTCTTGGAGTTGGTAACGCGGAAGTTGGGGCTGGAGTTGCCAGGGAGGGGTTCAATAGAATCACGTCTTTGAGTTCTTTGACACCCGGGTGTTGAACGTTGAAGTCACTGTAAACTTGGAAGTGGCTCAGAAACCCTCGAGGCTTAAAGAGGCGTGATTGTAGCTACATATTCAATACTCAGTCATGCTTCTCGAGAATATACATGAAAACTCACCCAATGCCATCACATCTGTGCTTGTCTGGCCATCAACGCCATCGGTCCCCGCTCGTTGCCTCCATTGCAATTTCCGGCGAAAGAGCGTTGGCTGGGCACGACATTATGAGTGGACGTCGAGTCGAGAAAAAGATGGGAGGTGTATGATCCGAGTTGACCAGGATGACGGTGGTGGTCGAGGTGAGAGTTGTCTGTCGCAAGCGCCCGTGTCTATTGCAGTTTCCTCTCCACCCACTACCACGATTCTCCAGTGTCATGAGACCCAAACTATCCTTCGATATGGTCTGTCACGGCTCTCCTTCCGTTTGAACATGCCTCATCCATCGACGCGTCACTTTCCTCAGTCTCCACACCATCATCGACGGCCAGATGCAACGTCGGCAAAGATATCGGCCTCAGCATCTAGATGGTAGCGGCCTCTATACAAGACACACTGGCATACCGAGAAGTGGATTCTCAGGTTATTTGCCTGGGCTGGAAGGCACTCGGAAATCTGGAGGTGAAGGAGAGACGTATTTTGCCACCATCAATCAGCTTCGTGTTCAAAAGCTGACTCCCCTCTCCCCTTTCAAACTTTGTTTGCATTCTCGGAACGCTCTCACCCACTGGACGGGACCGGACAAGGAAAACCCCCGTGGTCCCTCAACCCAACTGCACAATCGATATTCCGGACAATAGTATCCGACATATTCGCTAAACAATCCCCACTACCCACACCAATCTCCCCCAGTCCTCTAAGCAGCACTCTCGAGAACTCATGGAAGCTTGGCGTGTATTCGGTATCGCGGACGTCAATCGCTTGAACCCAAGAAAACACGGAATTTCTCCAAAACGTCATGAGAAGATCGTGCTTCAAAGCACCATCGCCCCAGCATGGAAAGAGGTGTATCGAACGTTCACATCGACAAGTTGAACAGTAGACCTGTGAGGGCAACGAGTAGGGGAAAGGAGCTGCGTTGGTTATACCCTATGTCAATTAGGTTCCAGCGGGTGCAACGGCGCTTCATCATTCCTCAAAGTCCAGTATACAAACCCCGATATCTCTCGTGTCGTCTCGACAGGCCTATGGAAAATATCCCCTCCCCGTCCTTTCCCTGCACATACATCCACTAAACCGGAACCTGACATATCTCAATCAATTCTTCGTACGCCTACGACGCTTGCTCCTCTCCGTGCTCCTCGATTTGACAGGCGGTAGTACGTACAACCTGGCGCTCGCAAAGGAGATTTTGTGGGCCACATCTGTTCAAAATGCGGGACAGGCGAAATGGGCTGCGGGGCGAAAGGGAGGTGCTTCCAGGGTCGGGTATGTGATTCCCTTCCATCCAGATATCCGAGTCTGATTCTTAACACTCATAGACACGTCAAACTTTCCTTCCGCCCCAGAGACGTTCACCTGCTTCTTGGATACCGAACCCTTTGAACGTGTGCGCGGGGATGATATTCTCGAGGTTTGTTGAAAATATATCGTCCGTGTATATCGTCTGACCCGCAAACTTCTGGGTCCAATTTTATAGAATCTACGCTGGACGTAGTCGTAGCCCTCCATCTCACGAAAGAGTGGACTACCCACGTGTCTGCAACGGTTTGAATCGTAGTTGGTCCTGGAATGTGTGAGTGCTCATCCTCCTCTGACCTGACCTTCTATCCACCTCACGATGATCCTTCGGCAGTGCAATGGTTGCATATACCACGTCGCTAGGTCAAACGTTAACCAGAGGGAGGTTTCTCGTGCTACTATCTCCAACGCAGTGGACGTCTCGCTCGAGCGATCTGCATCGATCTCCTTCAAAAAACCGTTACGACCGTCATGTATCCGCCGAAGAGAAGATGGAGGCATTGCACGATCTCGTGCAAGTTCGTTACACCAGTGCCAGCTCGATGGAGGGGCATGTTAGTTTGCTCACTCGGACGACGTCGCTGGACGGAATGGATTGGTGAAATTTGTGATAGGGAAGAGCTCTTTGTTTGTCACCTCGTGAGGAGGTATGTATGTGCCATCGACCATGTATTCTCGCGGATTGACATCCAACGACTTGTAGGAACGGGGAATGCCTGCACACTGAACCGGTGTATCCCTTGGGTGCCGCTCACTGCTGGCCTTCTTGCCCGTCCCATCGACGCCGCCAAAACCACTCAATCGAGCGGGTCGACCGCGACCCAGAGCGAGGCCGATAGAGCAATTATATCTCGTGTCGTAGAGCCAGCGAAGAAGCGTGGAGTATCGATGGCCTAGATTGCTCTTGCTTGGATCCCCAGTAAAATCGACAGTCCGATTGTGGGTACCTCTAGCATCCAGCACTTGGAGGAGAATATTCCCTATGGACTGGTATTAGACGATGGAGAAGTCAAGTATCTGGAGCGATGGTAAGTCGGGCTCTATAATTTTACTCATTTTGATTCGTATGTTGACTATTTGCACGTCCAGATACGTTCACAAAACCTGTTCGAGGTCATGCTCGAGCTGTAGAAGATTAGCATGGAAATCAAGAATCAATTATTATTTCACTCTTTCTCGAGCTTGAGTGTCCGAGCCACAATTCATAGACTCAATTATAACTATTGCCCTCCTCCGTACAACCGGTCCTAATTGAAAGGGATGATAGCATAGCGAACACGACAAACATGGAATACAGGGATACGGCCCTCGTAATTACGCAGTTTTCTACAACAGTCTCTGGAGAGCCTCCATACGAGCGACCGCGGCGAGGTATACAAGACGCACCGTTTGATACCACAAGGTCTCAAACCTCATCACAACCGTCTCCCGCATCAGGGTCAACTCGTTCGTCCTAGCAATTGAGAGCCGTAAGTCGATCAAAGGACAGTTGATCGAGACGCCTTTATCGTAAAGCCACTTTATCTCGTGGAAACGTTAAGTGTTATACGAGGTTAACGGGCTTTCTCGTTGTATCTTCATGCAGTGTCTGAGACCATCGTCAGCATCAGTGACAAAGTGGAAGAAGAAAAACATACAATCCATCATACAGCAACTTGAGGAAATGGTGAACGCCGTCCGCCTTATCATGTGCTGAAAACCCTCGAATACGATCTCCGTGTTTGCAGGCTGATGAACGCCGAACATGTCAGCGAATGCCTCTGAATGCCATGCAAGTACCCCACGTTGAGCTCTAAGGGCAAATCTCCGCTCGGCGATCGATAATATTCGATATGAAGTTTCCATCGTTGAACCCGACCTCTAAACAACGGGTCGGAGGAGCATGAGAGACAAATTCGACGTGCGGGCCTGGCGAGTGATAGAGGCACGGGCAGAGGTACGTTTTCTTCGGCCAAATGAGTTGTTGGCGAACGAGATCGGAGCTTGTTTGATTTTGCTTCGTATCGGGTTATTCGGGGTGTGCGTGAAGGAGAACTAGAGGGCGTTAGGACTAGAGGATGATAGATCCTAGAGGTCGGGGAAGGAATGGCATCGTGCGGGCATCATCATCATCAGGTTTTGGGTGGTATTTAAACGTGAACAACTTGAGGATGAGCTTGAAGACAAACGAAGGCGCTCGTCGGGGCTGGAAGATGCTAGGTGCTCGTCGCTGGAACGTAAGTTGAGGATGCAGAGTTTGACGTGGACGACGAACACGACATCCAATAACTCTCTATCGCCGATGTTATTATCAATGAATCCATAGTAAGGGTGTGCTCAGTAGGCCGAATGAGTTGTGTAGGACCGTGTGGGGACAGATCAGCAATGAGCTCAGCGGCAAGATGGCCGTTGGGAACAGAGGGCGGTTAGAGAGCTCTAGAATCCACAGTGCTCTCACGTTGCCAACAGCTCTTTCTCAGTTCATACCATGTCCTCAGCCAAACCGCCAGTCAGGAAAAGATCTCGAAGCTCAGGAAAATCAACTTCCTCGCGAACTCAGGTGGGCATACAGCATTGGGTTTCCTTGTGCTTGGTCTAAGTTCAACTCGCCGCCCTTGCGCTCTTTTCTAGCCTTCACGTCGTCCAACACCGGATGGATCCCAGTCACCGCCAGAAAATCTCGATTTGGTAGGGCTTTGAGTAAATCTTGCATTCGTATCGCGTACTGATACTCTGTTGCACAGTCTGAGTCTGCGGGCCCGGTATTGAAGGAGATCGCTGGCAAATTGACGGATTCGGGAACACCTAGTAAACAGGTGAGCGACACACTCGCATTGTTTGTCGATGTCAAGTATCCATCCTAACTTTGGCGGAGGTCGAGGATCCTGAACTTGGAACGAAGTCGATGCAGGATATGGCAAAGGTACAAGACAAGATTACAGCACTGGTGAGTTGTCGCGATCGCCCTCATCTCCATCAGGCCTCATCCAATAACTTTTTACCCAGGACCCAACAAGCGCCAAGGAAGGAGTTTTGCCTGACCATGTCGCGGACAGGGGCGAGGGCGAGGATAGGTTGAACACGGTAAGAATTTGTCCATGCCTAGTTGGCCATGGATCAGAGTTTGCTCATGAACTTGTCAGGGCTCGAGAGCGGAGGAGACCCCGCAGGACAACGCGAAGACCGATAAGCTCGCCGGAAATGATATTGAAGACGCAACTGAGGGGACACCGGTGAGCATTTTACTAATTGCTTGGTACGAATCATGAATGCTCAACCGCGCGAAAGAATCCTCCAAAGCCTACACTTGAGAAATCCTGGGAGGTCATCATGAAGGAAGTTACCTCTCTGGATGACGGACTTGTTGGGGGATGGAAGGAAGATATCGACACCTTATTGGTCTTTGTGCGTGTCTTTTATCCTGGAATCTTCGAAAGACTGAACGCTTCTCTTACCTGTTAGGCTGGTCTCTTTTCTGCGGTCGTTACTGCCTTCACCATTGAATCGTACCAGTGGCTTCAAGAAGCACCGGAAGACACTACCGTTGCACTGCTGAAGCAGATCTCCCAGCAGATGAACGGCACCTCAGTTCCTGAGCTAGACACGTTTGCAGTATCCTCATCGGACGTCGCAATCAACATACTTTGGTTCCTCAGTCTCATCATCGCTCTCGTCGATGCCCTGTTCGCTCTACTCTGCAAACAGTGGCTCCGGGAGCATCGACGACATACCCACACCCGCACGCCATCTGAAGCACTTGCACTTCGATGGCTCCGACACCAGAGTTTGGAAAAGTGGCGTGTCCCAGCAATTCTTGCCTCTCTTCCAATGCTACTCGAACTCGCCCTCTTCCTCTTCCTTGCTGGGCTGCTGGAATTGTTGCGGACACGACATCGAGTTCTATTCTCAATTGCGACGGTTGTTGTTGCATTTGCTGCAGCCTTCTACTTTGGAACTACAATCATCCCCGCCATTGATATCGCTCGACAGGCACTACAAGTTACAGAGGACCTCTGGTTTGAACGGAAGTATCCCAACTTAAGATCACATTTGCCGAGGTCTTTTGTCATGACACTACCTCCCATGGAATACATATGCCCTTACAAATCGCCCCAAGCATGGGTTGCGTGCCAAAGTTTGAGACTTTTCTCTCGTATCGATATCCATGGTCATTTGTGCCGCGCCGCACGGTTTCTCCAGCGTAGGGGTTACATCACTGTGTCTACCTACAACCGTCTTATTGGCCGTTTCATGCCGTCTTCGGCTTTCAGACAAACAATCTATAATCTCTCAAATTGGTCGTCAGTCGATCTTGAACTCCTCCAACGTGCAGACGTTAAGCTTGCGCCTCCTTTTTATGAGCTCAATGCATTCCACTGGCTGGTTGCAGAGCTCCGGGACAGCCCACACATGATCCCACACCTCCGAAAGGTTCTGTCGACCATTCCCCTGCATCTTGTGATGCCCGCTGTTCTTGACCAATGGTTCTTCCTCCCGGGGAGAAAGTGGACTGTCGGTGACATCGAGACAGCACTTGGACCTAATCTTGATTGGCGGGGCATCGACGGTCATCTAACAAGCGCAAAATTTCGATTTCTTTATCGAGGTAGAGAAACACAGCTTTTCAATCACTTCCTCCACTGGATCCATGTGTCAATGAATGGTGGGGACAAAAGGATGGACGGTGGTCAAGATTCTCTGGATCCCTTCCCCATCCCTTTCAGGTGTGTTGATGCAAAGCCATATGATGAATTACATGGGGGCCTCTGGGATATATACACAAAGATAGCCCAGGATCCAACTGTTCCAGACTATTTCTTGGAGACTATGATGGAAGATTTGGCTCTGTACATCATCGCGTCATCGCCGGATTATGCTCTCCATCTCCCCACAGCAACCACCGCTTCCCTGTTTGTCGGATCGGCCGATGGATGTGAATTCCTGTCCAAAATCCATAGCACCATCTCTGAGAGGAAACTCTTCGCTAAATTTTCTTTGCAGGATTGCGGCTTGGATTGGATGGAGGCTGTGGATATTCTATGGCGTGTGCACAACCATCCCGAAACCCATTTCAAACCTATCCCTGGCCATTTCCCCCTCCCCCTTACGAAACTCAGAAAGACGTTCAATAGTCTATCTCCTACAGATCCTGGCAACGACTTCCAATACCTGGATGAATTTAGTAGAGGCTGGGGTGATGCCAACGAAGAGATGCGGACAGGCCTTGTTAGAATTCTATCAGAGCATATCAACAGCTACCCCGAATCCGATGCTGAACCGTCCCATTGTCCCGGCACACCAAAGATTTCCCCGATCGTGATGTCTTCAGCAGGGCTGGAGCTGATGACCTTCGTAAATAATTGCCTGGCAGAAGAACACGAAACTTGGTTCCGCCTCTGGGATTCGGGTCAAACTGGCTGGCGCGATGCCATAGAGCGGGTTAGAGCGGCTCGTCCAGAGCTACCACCAGATCACTTCAAAAATATATTCTACGAATATATCGATGACCCTCCTGCTGAACGTCCATCGCAACGGGAAGTCGAAGTGGAAGCACCGGCAGGGGACTCCGGTGGTAGCCCGAGAGACATTACTAATGAAGCAAACCACGACGAGGTGAATGAACTGTCCCCGAAGCTTGAACCCGGAGAACTTGACGAGCGACGCCCGGACCCACTTGATGACGGAGATACCAACAAAAGGGAGAGCATCTCAAAGCAGCCAAAAGTGACAGGGGACCTCGCGACTGGGAGTGGTGATACAAGTAGCGCTGTACAAGGGGAGGAGATGGTAGGAGGTCCGGATGCCGACAAGAACGTGTAGCTGAGAGTTTGAATTCATCACCTCATGATTTTTTGGATTTTTTACAGTATGTCAAATAACGGGCTTGCACTATCTATATCGCTGTACGCAACGTCCCCTGGGGCATGCTCCTCATTCCCGGGCACAGGTTGTTCGCCGTTAGTTATGGCTTAAGTCGAGAGTCCAACAAAGAGTTAACGGGTTTGATACGAGACTTACCTATGACCGTCGTGGGCGGAGCTTTGGTTTCAGACCATGTGACCTCCTGCCGCTGCGGGACCTCCAGATCCCGGACCACGCCCCTACGAATGAACCTGTAAATGATTCACAGTATGATACACAAGAGGGACACTACTCAACATTCAAGAAATGCCAGTGATCTATTGTCAGTTTCCACCCGACTCTGAGTTGTCCATGTTCATCCACCCTGTTTCATCTCCTCACATCGCTGCTCCATTTGAAAAAACTTGCATTTATACTGAGGATCAACGTCCTCTCTCAACCTCTCCGCGTGTCCTTTATCGTACCCAGGTCCAACAGACCTACAAAACAGGGACGTTTAGTCTTCCCGAAGCAGAGTGCGATGCGGAACACGTACCTCAAGCACACAAAGAACCTCTTTCCCTTATTCGCCCGGGGCTTGTTCACAGTAGACTCCTTCGCAACCTCGTTATGGACTGTACAACGGGGGGGCTGTATAGGCGCCATAAGCGACTTCCAAACATCCCCTGCTTCTTTCTGCTTCTGCGACGACGACGAAGGAGACGGCAACGAGACCCGACTGGAAGATGGTTCGAGTGCCAAACGGTAGTCTGCGTCTTGTGTGTTCTCGTGAGGTTCAAGTTCCTGAAGGAGCATGTCTATGCCCTTGTTCTCGTCGCAATCCACGTCCTGAACAGTTGATTGCGAGGGGGCGGCTCAATTGGATAGACAACACTCCTTTCCCTTCCCCTTCGCTTTGGAGGTACTCCCTGACAAGCCGGGTTGTGAGAAGAACGTCGACAGCTTCGATTGTCCCGGTTTGAGTCTCTTTGCCGGTTTGCTGGAGGACTGTTGATTCAGAGCCTTCACGGAGGAGGTTTTCGGTGATACACATGTTCTCTTCGACCGGGGCTGAGTATCATCGGACGGGTCGGATGCCTCGAGAGGTAGATCTGGAATGGAGATATCAAAAGTGGGTGAAACAGCTCGTTCTCTAGAGGGTTGATGGGCACCGGTATTCGCTTGCGGAGGTTCCAATGTCAACGTAGACGGTTCGGCTCTTTCTGGAACGATGGCAATCGAGAGATTTCATTTGTGCTGTAGCAAGGGTGTTGCTTCATTGTGCACGTCTTCATCAATGACCACGACCTCTCTATCAGCAACGATTACAACACAAGAGTTGGGGTATAATTTGGGTCTGGAGACGCATTCCGAGAGCTCCAGAGGCAGTTTCACCTGTGCGTCTGAATGTCCTTCCTCTACCTTCGCCGGTACAATGGTTGAGGTACATGTGTATGTAGCAACTCCTGAATACCCTGTTCTTGTTGCATGGAATGGGAAGGAAGAGCTGTTTGAGGGGGGAAACCACGACTGGTTTGGTGAGGGCGATATCACCTCGGCTAGAGTACGTTCAACTAGTATTCTGGTCGGTAGAAAAGACAGTACGCACCTTGAAAGTCAATAATATCCGCCCGAAGGTAATCAAGAATATCATTATAGTCTTGAGTGCATTCCATCTACTCAAGTATAACGAATATTTGAGGAGACCAGTTGTCGCGGCATTGTGGAATCGTTCGGATGCCTATTTTTCAGAGCAAGTCCAGCACAACCCAGCGAAGAATTCGAGTAGTACCTCGCTATGTTCCACGCCAGGATCCGTTGTCAATGTACGAGCATCGAGCTCGACGTGACCAGCCTCGGATTTGAGATGGCCGTTCGGGATAGAGAGCGGTTTGTGGGTCCCGGTTGTAGTATTTTTGCGCATAGCCACACTGCGCCTATTCAAGACACTTCGACGAACAATAGCAGTCGCGCAAAGGTTGCTTCAGGATCTTGAAACCCACAAGCTTTGCGTCCCAATACAGCACGACCTCTCTTCCCGATAAATCTGCAGTTCAAGAGGGTTTCAGTTGTAAAATCAATACCAAGCTTCACTCGCTCTGTGCCAGTGAATCAGAAGGTGTCCTCTTCGAGCGATGGTTCAATCCAGTATTTTCGCTGATCTATACCCTTAGACATGATATATTTCACTGTGCTTACCATTGAAACCTGCAGAATATACAAACTTCTCAAACTCATTCACCACCCGCACAATGAGGACAGCTGAATCTTCACTGATGCTCCGAACGACGACACCACGTTCCCCCATTTTCGAACCCTCGAGGCTCCCTCAATGCTTGCTCCTTCCGCCATGATCACAGTTGGAGATTCTGGATCAATAGAGACCGGAATCGTGCTCTACGTCCAGTAGAGACGAGAACCTTACTGTGGTTCGGGGACTTTAATTTACGAGCCCCCAGGAGTTGCGCATACATCTGAGTCCTCCAGGACGTCTATATATACCTCTTATTTCTATGCGTAGATAGAGATCCGTACCTACGTATATACCCTACTTTCGATCAAAGCTATCACTCTCTGGATCGCTACCTCTTTCGTTTTCTGTAGGACGAAAATCAGCAAACGTAACCTGAATGGAATCGAAAGACGAACCCTGCTAATTTTGTCCACTTGGACGGACATACGTGACTATTGGACTTGCTTGGCGTCGGCGATCCCCCCTGGTTATCACCAAGTTCTGTGACTGTACTGAGGAGAACGTGAACATGAGAGGCGCCGGTGGTGGTGGAGGCAAAAATTCGTGAAGCTTCCGTGACTCCGTCTAGTCCGAGGCTGTCCAGGGATACGTTGCCTCCAGGTCGCGTACTGACCAACATGCGACATGGGCAACACCGAGCGCAGCTCGCTTGGTAGGGCATGCGACGAGAAAGCACGGAGAGGATGTAGAGTCTGCCAAACACAGATTATTGGTAGACTCGGCGAGATTTGGCGAATACAACATCCTCGTCAGCGAGTCGAGCTTTGAGTTTGCCTTGGCGATGTCAGAGCGTCTAAGAGACGTTCATAGTATATTGAGAGCCTTGGGTGTTATTTGACGCGTTTATCGCGAGTAGCAATGGTGGGAACAAGGTGAGGAAGACGGGGAAGGATTCGAGTTGACGATGCTGCTTCGACATGGCAGATAACACGGAGACTGGAACGTAAAGGCACCAGCCAGCGTGGGGGGTTTCGGAAGAGTGCGGCGTGGGGTAACCGGTGTCGGGAGGAGGAGGGAGAGGAAGGTTCTGATAGACTATTGTTTTCGTTGATTGAGGAGGGTGTTTAGGAGACTGTGGAGCTTCGATTGCTGCCTGGTTTGCTCGTTGTGGATGACCGCTGCGGCCGAAGGGGCGACGAACCCAACCTTGAGGGAACCGGTGGAGAGTTGAAAGAGTTAGAGTCCTCTCGGCGCGACAACACCGAGATTGGAATGCAAAAAATTGTCTCGATTGGGATACGATTGTGGACGGAGGAGACGGAATTTGGAAAAGACTTCATGCCGGACAAGTGCAGCAGTATGGAAGTCTCATTGTGTGGTTTCCCAAGAGTACTAAAGACCCTCGAAGTCGCCGTAAACCTGAGAGTGGATCGTATCTGTTTGGTACTCAGTCGTGATTATCAAGAATCTTCATACAAACTCACAGGCTACTGCCGTTTCATATATGCTTTTCCGACCATTAACACCATCAGTCCCTGCTTTTAGCCTTCATTCCAGTATCTGGCAATAGAGCGTGCATGGGTCGAGAAAAGGATGTTGATCGTTGGAAGAAAGGAGGTTCGAGGAGTGAATGATCTGAGTCAACCAGGATGACGGTGGTCGAGGCGAGGTGTCCGTTGAAGCGCCCGGTTTGATCTTTCCCCTCAACGTCTCTATAGGATGGCCAAACGAACACCAAATGCATCACCTCTCAATTCACGGGCATCGATTGAACCAGGCGAATGAAACTCCAGAGAATATTCCTCCGAATCCTCATCCATCGACGCGTTACTTTCCTCAATCTCCACACCCACTTTGGATGCTAGCGTCGAAAAGTAACCATATCGATACCACCATCGTCCTTACTCCCGACGGCCAGATGCATCGTCGGCGAAGATATCAGTCTCTTCACGGTCTCCTTCACCTTCACTCTCGCGCACCCTCAGCGTTGACGGATCTCACTATCCCATTCACATCCAAATGATAGTGGCCTCTATACGAGACGAGACATACTGGCATCCTGGGCAGTGGATTCTCAGGTTATTTGCCTGGGCTGGAAGGCATTCGGAAACCTGGAGATGAAGGCTGAGAGACGTGCTTGGCACCACCCATCAGCATCGTATTCAACGGCTGACTCCCTTCCCTCTCAAACGTTGTTTGCTTCCTTCACATACGCTCAGAACGTTCTCACTCTCCTCCTACCACCCCCCAAGAAAACCCTCCTACCGCCAATCATCTGCACAATCATTATCCCGTACTATCCGATATACAATCCCCACTACCCACGCCGATCTCCCTTCGTCCTCTACGCCGCGACCACTCGTCTCTCGATTATTCGTCATTCCTCGAAGTCCGACTGGATGTGGCTAGCATAGAGGCACATGGACCTATGGGGTAGCCGTGCAGGGATGTTGATATTCTTGAGGTTCGTAGAAAATATCAAGTCTGCGTATCGTCTGACCCGTAAAGCTCTAGATTCGATTCTACAGAATCTACGGTGGACGTAGTTGGAGCCCTTTTTACCGGTCACCTTTCGAAAGTGTACATTACCCATGGTTTCGCGACTCCTCAAGTCCCATACGTCGAGCCACGCCTTTCATACTGCCCGTCAAAAGTGATCTACCATACTCCATACCGGGATTCTTCGCACCGGAAAAGAGAAGGAGATCGTAGAGTACGCTAGGCAGGCGGTCTTTCGAACCCAGTTTTCTCGCCGGCTCTATCGTCATGAAAGGGTGGGCAGGATACCCTCTCGTTTAGATAAACGCCATGCTCGTCCATCGCCTCGGCTTCTCATTCATCCCAGCGATCGAGACCTATCTGTCGTAGATCTAGTCGGACATATTCGTCACAAGGCGAAATGTGCTCAGCAGAGAAGTGAATTGGGTTCCCCCAGCGCATAGTCATCTTCACAAGACGCTCTGAGCAACGACATCACGCTCCCCCCGTTTCCGAGCCTCGAGGCGCCCCTCAACGCTTGCTCCTTCCACCATGGTCACGGCTGGAGAGTCTGGATCCAATGGAAACGAGAGCACGGATCGACGGAACCGTGCTCGACATCCAATAGACCAGAACAGCTCACTGGGGTTCAAGGACTCTAATTCATGAGCCTCTGGGATTCGCGCATACACTTGAGCCCAATAGGGCGTCTCTACCTCTGGATTTTCGACGTACATAGACGTACATATCTACATAATGAGACCGGCTGCCCAATTTCCGGAAAGCCTCGTGCTCAGTTTCCTTTACTTCCTGCGTCGCTACCTCTTTGGTTTTTCTGTAGGACGACAATCAGTAAAAGTGGCCTGAATCAAATCGAAAAACGAAGCTTGTCCACTCGGAAAGATCCTGTAAGCTATTCGAGACCATTGAACATCCTCTGCCCCCGGTTATAACCCAGTAAGACCATGAATATAAGAGACGCCGGCGGTGGTGGAGGCAGAACAACCTGTGAAGGTTCGACCCCGTCTAGTTTGAGGATGTCCAGAAATATTACCTCCAAGTCGCATGCTAACCAGCATGATGCATGGGTCATGCAAGGGGTAGCGAATATCGTCGCCGGGCACAGCTTGAACTCGCTCGATATGGCATGGGGCGGAAAGGTACGAGAAAGTCGTAGGACCACAGATTGCTGATAGACTTTTGCGACAAGGGAAGACCGGTGAATGCAACGTCCCAGTGAATATGTTTTGGCGATTTCGGAGTGTTAGAGGTGGTTATGGTGTATTGAGAGCTTTTGGTGTGATATTGACGCGTTCATTGGCAGGGTCGAGTCGTGCCAGCTGATACGTAATACTTCGACATAGCAGATGTATAAAACGGAGGTTGGAACGAAAAGATCGCCGCGATCGGCATCCAAGAACACAAGTTCCCTTGAGCACTTTGGTTAGAGAAAACTTCCGGTCCGACGATGGTAGTCGAATACTCACTCGAGCTGAGCAGGTCTCTCTCGTCGTCTGCGCATATTTTTTGGCACCGCAACATCCCATTCCTGATTCGGTCTTCCTCCCCTTGGAACGTCTGTTACCGAAGGACATCCATCCAAAAACGGCTCTCCGTTATGTTATAGGGTACCGGATGTATGGCGATCGCAGGTCGTGGTGGCAGGCGATAAATCACGAAAGGTGGATTTGCGGATGAAGGAGACGCGTCAATTTTAGCGATGAGATGAATCCGTAGTACCGACTGGTGGTGACCAATGCTTTGACGACGTGGCCGCGCAAGTTGGAGGTGTTTCCATCTACCAGACTATCCTATTCGAAACCGAGCTCGTCCTCTACTCCGAACGATGGGTTTCTTGAATGCCTAGCGCGGGGTAACACCCTTTTTGGTACGTATCTAGATGTTCATGAGACCAGGGAATTTTGTAGAAGTCAAGAGACACACGCTTTATTGCTCCAAGGTGCCTGTTTCTCTTTCTGACGGATGTATTCTGGTTTCTTCATTGTCGCCCCGGCCTGGGGTAGATCCCGACTGTCGATGGCCACTAGTTGATTAGCCGTTACAGAAGTAGAAGCTTGAGGGTCAAGAGAAGGTTGGGGTACCGTGGCCCCATGGAAGGAACGTGGTCGATGGCGTTGCGGACGACGATGGCGGTTTGCTCGAGAGGTTTGACGACGAGCGCTTACTCAGCGCGTCTCTTTCTCTTCTCCCCACGATGATGAAACTCGTGGGCCACGGCAGCAATGTTCAACGGAGATTCCTTGTACAGCAAGTGTCAACTCTGCAGAACTTTTGAGTTTCTGAATACTCACAAGGACGAATGGCATCTAGTTCTCCAAGGAATGCCAACAAAAACTGGGCTGGGACACGCCCAAGGACTGCTCGAGCTGTAGTTCTCTAAACTTATCTTGAATTGCTCTGCTTTCTGCTCGGTAGACCACAGCCGAGACGACGAGGGTAAAGCCAAAGATACTTAAAGAGGAGAATGAATCAAGGTATGTCTGGCTCATGGAATGTGAATCGTGCGTCCATGTTCTGACTGACGCGCAAGACAGGTCCTGGATCCCACCTATTCCTGTCGAAATGTTTGAACGAACGGACCCAACGAGCGAACTTTAGAGTCTAGCTCACCCATAGGGTGGATCTTCCTCTGCTCATATGCGCCGATGCGGTAGCCGCGGGGGATGTTAATGTCCTTGAGGTCAGTTGACATGCCGGAATCTGTGTATATCGCCTAACTCACCAGCCTCTAGTTTCTACAAATTCTATGGACATAATCGACACCCCATACCTCTTCAAAGAGCCCATTTACCCATGTTTCCGCGACTACTTGAACCATGGTTGAACCTCGAACGTATGGGTAGGCGTCATCCGCTGACCCGACCTTGCACTCGTAACACGATGTTTTTCAAAAACAACAGTCGCATGCATCACTTTGCTCGGAGGCATAGGCGTCAGATATCCCCCCAACACAGGAGAGTCGCTATCTACCAACGATCTAGCACCACGATCCCCCGAAACCAAATGATTCTCGCCATGGAACGTTGTGGACTCGGCGCTGACGAGCCTGAGCTTACGCCGACCAGCGTTTTCGGGACCACAAGCAATACACTAACCAGCAGGATCTTTCTCGTGATCTTCAACGCAGTGACCGCCCCGCTCGGGCATCTGAAGACTTTCCAGATCCATCTCCTCTAAATTCACCGTTACGACTACAACACACCCGCTAAAGAGACAGCGAAGGCATTGGGATCGTGAAGAGGTGCGTATACTATATGAGGAATCGGCCGTTCGTGTCCCATGATTGATGTGCAACGCTTTGTAGGAACGGGGAATACTTGCCTATCGCAAGTACGGTAGAACTGGCCCTCTTGCACGCATGATCGATCCTCGAACTGGTGAGCTCCCTATGCACTCCGCTCGCTCCGTTCTCTGACGTTTTTGCAGGTGCTATCATCCCACGACATGGAGGAAGCGTGGTTATCCCTGGACACGATGTAGATATCTCTACCCAGCAGATAGGTGACTGATCTGATGATTGTTTCGAGACCTTCAGCATTCAATATTCAAGTTTGATTTTGTCATCCAGCAAACTCTCGCTCGCCTTCGATGGGTTCCAAGGCCGTTCCGCACCTGCCAAACCCCGGCCCCAAGCCAACCCCCGCGCCATTTGGAACTTTCGAATGCCAAAAACGAATCATCTGGACACGATAGCTCATCGAAGCAGTCGGGATCAGAGGCATCAGATACCTCAGATTCGGGGAACTCTGTCGGTAAGCCACAGTCGCTCGTGGAATGACCGGATGATACCTACTCCCTCGCGAAGTGCTTGACGAGCCTGTCAATGGTATCGTGTCTGACGCCGCACGCCAATTTCGGAGGAACAAGCCCGACACAGTATACAGTGTTGTTGGAGAACGACTTGAGCTCATCAGCAGATCCTTTGCGTTACCGGGTTTCTTTGAAGTTTCTTTGAGGAGGAATACATGCATGGATAGTGTAGGTTGTCTGGACGCCGACAAGAACATGCAGTCCTCATTATAAAGTTCGAATTTACTGGGTATTACGATTCTTTTTTGGATTGTCTTACGAGTCAAATTACGAGGCAAAATCATCACTGTCTATGTTACTGTACGCAACGTCCCCAGGAACATACACCTCATTCTCGAGCGGCAATTTCTTGCCATGAGTAAGTATGTGAGAGACTCGAACGTCTACTGAGGCCCTCAAGGTTGCTCCCGCACTCGAGATACAACCCCGATTGTACGGGTCGCGTTACTCGTAGTATCGTGGTCAATTGCTGAGGTTCTCCTCCAAGTACTTCACAATGTCAACCTCGATTACCACGTTCAACTCACAACTGACCTCGCGTACGCTGGCACGGTCACTGTTCAAAAACATTGCCTCTGCAGGTCGCAAAATCGTCACTAGCATTTTCCCTTGGTACCGATATTCGAAACTCCCTCAACTCACCGCCATTGAAATGCCTTCAGTGAATGCCCGGTGGTTAGGTGTGCTTTGCAATAAATTCTGCAGTATAGATTATTGCATGTTGAAAGATTCGTAGAGTCTATTCGGCAGTAGGTCTATCAGCGCTTCAACCCCAGCTCTCTCACCATAACGGGGTAGGCAGAGTACTCCCTCGGTAGAAAAGGCCGTACTCGTACTCGTCCATCGCCTTTGAAGTGTACCGTTCGTCCCAGCAGTTGAGTCGTAGGTCAAACAAAGGAAATTTGATCGAGACACCTATGTCGTAACCCCGTGTAGGCATATTCCGTTGAAAGGCGAAGCGCAAATGTTGAAGGTAAAAATTCAATGGCTTCCCGGCATCTCTTCACGGTGGAGTGTCTACAGAGCGTCTAAGAGCACTGTTAGCACCGACGGCAAAAGGGAAACAGGGGACCATGCATTGTAGTTCACCACACACCTGAGGAAGTGGTGAACGTCGTTCACTTTATCGTGTGCTATTACGACGTGTTGACAACCCTCCAATTCCGCGTCGATACCCACGTTCGTACGTTCGTGGGCTGAGAAACCCCGAACGTGTCAGCGAATACCTCTGAGTGCTATGCGAGTACCCCACGGTGAACTCTGAGGGCAAATCTCCGCTCGGCGATCGATATGAAGTTTGAACCCGAGCTCCGAACAACGGGTCGGAGGTGCATGAGAGCGAGCGAATTTGACGTTCGAGCCTGTCAGGTGACAGAGACACGGTGGAGGTACGTTTTCTTCAGCCAAGTGAGTTATTGGCGAATGAGATTGGAGCATGTTTGACTTGGCTTCGCAATGGGTTATTCGAGGTGTACGTGAAGGAGAACTTGAGGGTGTTTGGACTAGAGAATGAAAGATCCTGGAGATTGGGGAAGAAATGGCATCATGTGGGTATCATCATCATCAGATTCTGGGTTGCATATGAACGTGTATAACTTGGTGATGAGCTTGGAGAGAAATTAGGGCGCTCATCGGCGCTGGAAGACTCTAGGTGCTCGTCGCTGAAACGAAAGTTGAGGATGCAGAGTTTGACGTGGACAACGAACACGACATCCAATAACTCTCTATCGCTGATGTCATTGTCAATAAGTCCATAGTAAGGGTGTGCTCAGTAGGCCGAATGAGTTGTGTGGGGACAGATCAGCAATGAGCTCAGCGGCAAGATGGCCGTTGGGAACAGAGGGCGGTTAGAGAGCTCTAGAATCCACAGTGCTCTCACGTCGCCAACAGCTCTTTCTCAGTTCATACCATGTCCTCAGCCAAACCGCCAGTTAGGGAAAGATCTCGTAGCTCAGGAAAATCGACTTCCTCGCGAACTCAGGTGGGCATACAACATTGAATTTCCTTGAGCTTGGTCTAACAGTTCAACTCGCCGCCCTCTGCCCTCTGCGCTATTTCCAGCCTTCACGTCGTCCAACACCGGATGAATCTCAGTCACCGCCAGAAAATGTCGATTTGGTAGGGCTTTGAGTGAATCTTGCATTCGTATCGCGTGCTGATACTTTGTCGCGCAGCCTGCGGGTCCCGAACTGAAGGAGATCGCTGGCAAATCGACGGATCCGGGCGAGCATCAGGGGGACTCGGGAACACCTAGTAAACAGGTGAGCGACACACTCGCATTGTTTGTCGATGTCAAGTATCCATCCTAACTTTGGCTAAGGTCGGGGATCCTGAACTTGGAACAAAGTCGATGCATGATGCAGAGGTACAAGGCAAGGATACAGCACTGGTGAGTTGTCGCGATTGCACTCATCTCCATTGGGCCTCATCCGACTCACTATTTACCCAGGGCCCAACAAGCGTCAAGGAGAGAGTCTTTCCTCATACCAAGAACAACGTCGAGGGCGAGGATGGATTGAACACGGTAAGATTTTGCCAATGCCTAGTCGGTCATGCATTAACGTTTGCTCATGAACTTGTCAGGGCTCGAGAGCGGAGGAGACCCCGCTGGATGGCACGAAGACCGATAGCCCCGCAGGAAACAAAGATAATGCTAAAAAGGCATCGGTAAGCGTTCTACTTATGGGCTTCGTTCCAATACTCAACTGCATCAAGAATCCTCAAGAGCCCACCCTCGAAAAATCTTGGGAGGTCATCATGAAGGAAGTTACCTCTCTGGATGACGGACTTGTTGGGGGATGGAAGGAAGATATCGACACCTTGTTGGTCTTCGTGCGTGTCTTTTATCCTGGAATCTTCGGAAGACTGAACGCTTCTCTTACCTGTTAGGCTGGTCTCTTTTCTGCAGTCGTTACTGCGTTCACCATCGAATCGTACCAGTGGCTTCAAGAAGCACCGGAAGACACTACCGTTGCACTGCTGAAGCAGATCTCCCAGCAGATGAACGGCACCTCAGTCCGTGAGCCCGACACGTTTTCAGTATCCTCATCCGACGTCGCAATCAATGTTCTGTGGTTCCTGAGTCTCATCATCGCTCTCGTCGATGCCCTGTTCGCCCTCCTCTGCAAACAGTGGCTCCGGGAGCATCGCCGACATACCCACACACGGACACCATCTGAAGCACTTGCGCTTCGATGGCTCCGAAATCAGAGCCTGGAAAAGTGGCGTGTCCCAGCAATTCTTGCCTCTCTTCCAATGCTACTCGAACTCGCCCTCTTCCTCTTCCTTGCTGGGCTGCTGGAGCTGTTGCGGATGCGACATCCAGTTCCATTCTCAATTGCGACAGCTGTCGTTGCATTTGCTTCTGTCTTCTACTTCGGAACCACGATCATTCCTGCGATTGATATTATTCGACAGGTGCGACAAGTTACAGAGTCCAGGGACAAACGATACTCCTTCGATTTGCCTAGTTCTTTCATCATGACACTACCTCCCATGGAATATATATGCCCTTACAAATCACCCCAAGCCTGGGTTGCGTTCCGAAGTTTGAGACTTCTCTCGAGACTTCTCTGTCGCTTCCTTGGTCATTTGCGCCGCGTGGCATCGTTTCTCCTGCTTAGGGATTACATCACTTGGTCTACCTACGACCGTCTTACGAATCTTATCGGCCGTTTCATGCCGACTTGGGCTTTCGGACAGACAATAAGTAATTGGTCGTCGGTTGATCTTGAACTCCTCCGACGTGCAGACGTCAAGCTTGCGCCTCCTTTTTATGAGCTCAATGCATTCCGCTGGCTAGTTGCAGAGCTCCGGGACAGCCCACACATGATTCCACACCTCCGAAAGGTTCTGTCGACTATTCCCCTGCATCTTGTGATGCCCACTGTTCTTGACCAATGGTTCTTCCTCCCGGGGAGAAAGTGGACTGTCGGTGACATTGAGGCAGCGCTTGCACCTAATCTTACTGGGCGGGGCGTCGAAGATCATCTAACATACGCAAAGTATCATTTCCTTCATTACAGTAGAGAAACACAGCTTTTCAATCACTTCCTCCATTGGATCCATGTGTCAATGAATGGTGGGGACGAAAGGACAGACGGTGGTCGAGATTCTCCGGATCCCTTCCCCATCCCTTTCAGAAGTGTTGATGCAAAGCCAGATGATGGTTTACATGGGGGCCTCTGGGATATATACATAAAGATAGCCCAGGATCCAGCTGCTTCAGACTATTTCTTGGAGAGTTTGATGGAGGATTTGACCCCTTACATCATCGCGTCATCGCCGGATTATGCTCTCCATCTCCCCACAGCAACCACCACTTCCCCGTTTGTCGGATCGGCCGATGGATGTGAGTTTCTATCTAAAATCCATAGCACCATCCTTGAAAGGAAACTCTTCAAAACCCTTGTATGGTCGGTGGGGGATAATGGCATGGCTTGGACGGAGGCCGTGGATATTCTACGGCGTGTGCACAACCTTCCTGAGACCCATTTCAAACCTATTCCTGGCCATTTCCCCCTCCCCCTTACGAAACTCAGAAAGACGTTCAACAGTCTATCTCCCACAGATCCTGGCAACGACTTCCAATACCTGGATGGATTTCGGAGAGGTTGGGGTAATGCAGACGAGCGGAACAGGAGTGAGCTTGTTGAGATTCTATCAGAGCATATCAACAGCTACCCCGAATCCGATGATGAACCGTCCCATTGTGCCGGCACACCAAAGATTTCCCCGATAGTGATGTCTTCAGCAGGGCTGGAGCTGATGACCTTCGTAAATAATTGCCTGGCAGAAGAATACGAAACTTGGTTCCGCCTCAGGGATTCGGGTCAAACTGGCTGGCGCGATGCCATAGAGCAGGTTAGAGCGGCTCGTCCGGAGCTACCACCAGATCACTTCAAAGATATATTCTACGAATATATCGATGACCCTCCTGCTGAACGTCCATCGCAACAGGAAGTCGAAGTGGAAGCACCGGCAGGGGACTCCGGTGGTAGCCCGAGAGACATTACCAATGAAGCAAACCGCGACGAGGTGAATGTCCGTCACCCTAATTCGGCTGCAGAACTATCCCCGAAGCTTGAACCCGGAGAACTTGACGAACGACGCCCGAACCCGCTTGATGACGGAGATACCAACGAAAAGGGGAGTATCCCAATGCAGCCAATAGTGACAGGGGATCTCGCGACTGGGAGTGGTGATACAAGTAGCGCTGTACAAGGGGAGGAGATGGTAGGAGGACCGGACGCCGACAAGAACGTGTAGTTGAGAGTTTGAATTTGTTGTTTTCTTATGATTTTTTGGATTTTCTATATGTCAAATAACGGGCTAAATTCACATCGTGCACTATCTATATCGCTGCACGCAACGTACCCTGGGGTATTCTCCTCATTCCCGGGCACAGGTTTTTCGCCGTTAGTTATGGCTTAAGTCGAGGGTCCAACAAAGAGTGAACGGGTTTGATACAAGACTTACCTATGACCATCGTGGACGGAGCTTTGGTTTTGGACCACGCTGACCTCCTGCCGCCGCGGAACCTCCAGATTCCGGACCACGTCGCTACGAATGAACCTGTAAATGATTCACAAAGGTATGATACACAAGAGAAACACTGCTCATTATCCAAGAAATGATCTATCATCAGTATCCGCCCGTCCCTAAGTTGCCCACGCTCACCTGCCTTGCCTCATCTCCCTCCTCGCATCGCTACTCCATCTGTAAAAGTTGCATTAACACTGAGGATCAACGTCCTCTCTCAACCTCTCCGCGCGTCCTTTATCATAGCCAGGTCCAACAAGCCTACAAAGCACAGACGGTCAGTCCTCCCGAAACAGAGCCCGATGCAAAACACATACCTCGAATACACAAAGGACCTCTTCCCCTTATTCACTCCGGGCTTGTTCACAGTGAACTCCTTTGCAGCCTCGTTATGAACTGTACAACGATGAAGGAGACGGCAGCGAAACCTGTCTGGAGGATAGTTCGAGTGCCAGACGGTAGTCTGCGTCTTCCGTATTCTTGTGAGCATCGGATTCTTCGAGGAGCATGTTGATGTCTTCACTCTCGTCGCGAGGAAACGGTTTTGGATGGAGAGCGCTCCTTCCCCTTCCCCTTCGCTTTGGAGGTACTCCCTGACGAGCCGGGTTGTGAGAAGAACGTCGACGATTTTGATTGTCCCGGTTTGAGTCTCTTTGCCGGTTTGCTGGAGGACTGTTAATTCAGAGCCTTCACGGAGGAGGTTTTCGGTGATACACATGTTCTCTTCGACCGGGGCTGAGTATCATCGGACGGGTCGGATGCCTCGAGAGGTAGATCTGGAATGGAGATATCAAAAGTGGGTGAAACAGCTCGTTCTCTAGAGGGTTGATGGGCACCGGTAGTCGCTTGCGGAGGTTCCAATGTCAACGTAGACGGTTCGGCTCTTTCTGGAACGATGGCAATCGAGAGATTTCATTTGTGCTGTAGCAAGGGTGTTGCTTCATTGCGCTCGTCTCCATCAATGACTACGGCCTCTCCATCGGCAACAATCACGACACGAGAGTTTGGGTATGATTCGAGTTTGAAGACGCGTTCAGAGAGCTCCAGAGGCGGTTTCAAGTTCACCCGTGGGTTTGAACAGCTTGTGAGACTAAGTCCTTCATCTGCTTTCGCTGGTACGACGGTTAGGTAACGCGTGTATGTAGCACACCCTGAGTACCCTGATTTTGTCGCATGAAATGAGAAGAAAGAGTCGTATGAGGGAGGAACCACGACTGGTTTGGTGAGGGCAGAACGTGTCGATACCATCTCGGCTGGAGTATGTTCTATTAGTATTCTGATTTGTAGAAAACACAGTACGCACCTTGAAGGTTGATAACATCCGCCTGAAGATAAGCAAGAATATTATCATAGTCTTGAGGGCATCCCATCTACTCAGGTAAAGCGAATATCTGAGGAGACCAACGGTTGTCGTGGCACTGTGAAATCGTTTGGATGCCGTTCAAAGCAAGTCCAGTATAGCCCAGCGTAAGATTCGAGTAGTATCTCGCTATGTTCCACGCCAGGATCCGTTGTCAATGTACGAGCATCGAGCTCGACGTGACCAGCCTCAAATTCGAGATGGCCGTTCGGGATAGAGAACGGTTTGTGGGTCCCGGCTGTGATATTTTTGCGCATAGCCACACTTGCGCTTATATTCAAGACACTCGCTTCGACGAATGCAATAGCAGTTGAGCAAGGGTTGATTCAGGATCTTGAAACCCACAAGCTTTGTGTGCCGATACAACACGACCTCTATTCCTGATAGATCGGCAGTTCAGGAGGGTTTCACCCGTATCGCTCTGTGCCAGTGAATCAGCAGGTGTCCTTTTCGAGCAACGGTTCAATCCAGTAATGTCGCTCAGGCTGATCTAGACCCTCAGACATGATATATTTCACTATGCATACCATTGAAACCTGTAGAATATACAAACTGCTCGAACTCATTCGCCACCCGCACAATGAGGATAGTTGAATCTTCACTGATAGTCGGAACGACGACACCACGCTTCCCCATTTTCGAACCCTCGAGGCTCCCTTGATGCTTGCTCCAAGTTCCACCATGATTACAGTTGGAGATTCTGGAATCTGGATCAATGGAAACCGGAATCGTGCTCTATGTCCAGTAGAGACGAGAACCTCACTGTGGTTCGGGGACTCTAATTCACGGGCCTCCAGGAGTTGCGCATACACCTGAGTCCTCCAGGACGTCTATACATACCTCTTATTTCTATGCGTAGATAGACATGCGTACCTACGTACATACCCTACTTTCCATCAAAGCTATCACTCTCTGGATCGCTACCTCTTTCGTTTTCTGTAGGACGAAAATCAGCAAACGTAACCTGAATGGAATCGAAAGACGAACCCTGCTAATTTTGTCCACTTGGACGGACATACGTGACTATTGGACTTGCTTGGCGTCGGCAACCCCCCCTGTTTATCGCCAGATTCCGTGTCTGTAATAAGGAGAACGTGAACATGAGAGGCGCCGGTGGTCGAGGCAAAAAAATCTGTGAAACTTCGACTCCGTCTAGTCCGAAGCCTCCAAGTCGCATACTGACCAACATGCTACATGACCATCACTGAGCACAACTCGCTTGGTAGGGCCTACGACGAGAAACCACGGAGGGCTTATAGAGTCTGCCAATCACAGATTGCGACAAGGAAAGATTTGGCGAATATGACGACCTCGTCAGCGAGTGAAGCTTTGGATTTGTTTCGGTGATGTCAGAGCGTCTTAGAGACGTTCACAGTACATTGAGAGCCTTGGGTGTTATTTGACGCGTTTATCGCGAGTAGCAATAGTGGGAACAAGGTGAGGAAGACGGGGAAGCATTCAAGTCGACGATACCGCTTCGACATGGTAGATAACACGGAGACTGGAACGTAAAGGCACCGGCCCGCGTGGGGATCCTTGTGACAAGGGAGCGTGTGTCGAAGATGGGGTACGGCGGGGGGCGACCGGTGTCGGGAGGAGCAGGGGGAGGAAGGTTCTCATGTTGTCTTCGTTTAATAAGGAGGGTGGTTCGCCTGCACCTGATTGTTTGCTCGTTGTGGATGACCGCTGTGGCCGAAGGGGCGGCGAACCTGACCTTGAGGGAACCGGTGGAGAGTAGGGTTGAGTCCTCTCAGCGCGATAACACGGAGATTGGAATGTAGAAAATTGTCTCGATCGAGATACAAATGTGGAGGAGATGGAATTTGGGAGGATATGGGAACGTCGTTGGAAAAGATTTCGTGCCGGACAAGTGCAGCAGGATGCAAGTCTCATTGTGTGGTTTTCCAAGAGTACTAGGAATTGGTATCGCGAAGTCGCCATAAACCTGAGAGTGGATCGTATCTGTTTGGTACTCAGTACTCATTCGTGATTATCGAGAATCCACATACAAACTCACCTACTACCGTTCCATCTATTCTTGTCCGACCATTAACACTATCAGTCCCCGCTTTTAGCCTTCATTCCAGTATCTGGCAATAGAGCATCCATGAGTTGAGAAAAGAATGACAATCGTTGAAAGAAAGGAGGTGTGAGCAGTGAAGGATCCGAGTTGACCAGGATGACGGTGTGGTTGAGGTGAGAGGTGTCCGTCGAAGCGCCCGGTCTGATCTTTACTCTCAAGTTCTCTCTAGGGTAGCCAAACGAACGCCAGATACATCGGCTCTCAACTCACGAGCATCGATTGAACCCGGTGAATAAAACGCTAAGAAACATCTCTCCGAATTCTCATATATCGACGCATCATCTTCCTCAGTCTCCACACCCACTTTGGATGCAAGCGTCGAAGATCAACCATATCGATACCATCATCGTCCTACTCCCGATGGCCAAATGCACTGCCGGCGAAGATATTGGTCTTTTTGCCGTTTCCTCCACCTTCACCCTCGTGCACTCTTAGCATTGGCGGATCCTACTATCGCATTTTCATATCCGACTGGTAGTGGCCTCGCAACTCTCTCAGTCCGCAATACGAGATACGCTGGCATCCTAGACACTGGATTATCTGGTTATTTTCCTGAGCTGGAAGGCACTCGGAAACCTGGAGATGAAGGAGAGGCGTGCTTGTCACCACCCACCGGCTTCGCGTTCAACAGCTGATTCCCCTCCCCTTTCAAACATTGTTCGCATTCTTTATATACGCTCAAAACGTTCTCACATACTGGACGGAATTAGACAAGAAAAACCCTCCTACCACCAATCACGGCGCCGATCTCCCTTCGTCCTCTACGTCGCGACCACTCGTTTCTCGATTATTCATTGTTCCTCATAGTCCGACTGGATGTGGCTGGCTGGGAGGCACAGGGACCCATGCGGTAGCCGGGCGAGAATGTCGATATTCTTGAGGTTCGTTGGAAATATCAAGTCTGTATATCGTCTGCCAATCCGTAAAACTCCAGGTTCAACTCTATAGAATCTACGGTGGACGTAGTTGGAACCCTTTTCTCCTCAAGTCCCACACGTCGAGCCACGCCTTTTATACTGCCCGTCAAAAGTGACCTGCCATACCTCGTTGATATCCACACCGGGATTCCTCGCACCAGAAGAGAGAGGGAGATCGTAGAGTACGCCAGGCAGGCGGTCTTCCAATCCCAGCTTTCTCGCCGGCTCTATCATCAAGAAAGGACGGGCAGGATACCCTCTCGTTAGATAAACGCCATACTCGTCCAACACCTCAGCTTCTCATTTTCCCAGGAATCGAGAGTCGCAGGCCAGTGGGGAGAAGGTCGATCGAGACCTCTCTGTCATAGAATTAGTGGGACATATCTCGTCGCAAGGCGAAATGTGCTCAGCAGAGAAGGAAATTGGGTTCCCCCGGTGCATAATTCATCTTCATAAGACACTCTGGATGACGACATCACATTCCCCCCATTCCCGAACCTCGAGGCTCCCCCAGGCTTGCTCCGTCCGCCATGGTCACAGCTGGAGATTCTGAATCCGGAATCGTGCTCTACATCCAATAAGTAGACACCAGAACAACTCACTGGGGTTCAGGGATTCTGAATCACGAGCCTCTGGGATTCGCGCATGCACTTGAGCCCTCTAGGACGTCTCTACCTCTGTATTATCTACGTAATGAGATCGGCTGCCCAACTACCGGAAAGCCTCGTGCGGTTTCCTTGACTTCCTGCATCGTTACCTCTTTGGTTTTTCTGTACTAGGACGACAATTAGTAAAATTGACCTGAACCGAAATGAAAGACGAACCTTGTCCACTCGGAAAGATCCTGTAGGCTCTCCGCGACCATTGAACATCCTCTGCCTCCCGTTATTGCCACTAAGGCATGAATATGAGAGACGCCGGCAGTAGTGGAAGCGAAACAATCTGTGAAGCTTCAACCGCGTCTGGTCCGAGGCCTCCAAGTTGCATGCTGACCAGCATGATGCAGGGGTCATGCAAGGGGTAGCGAGTATCGTCGCCGGGCACGGCTTGACCTTGCTCGACATGGCATGGGACGAGAAGGCGCGAGAGAGTTGTAGGACCACCGATTGCTGATAGACTTTTGCGACAAGGGAAGACTGGTGAATGCAAAGTCTCAGCGAGTCAATCCTTGGATATCTTTTTGGCAATTTCGGAGTGTTGGAGGTGGTTATGGTGTATTGAGAGTTATTGGTGTGATATTGATGCGCTTGTTGAGAGCAGCATTGGCGGGATTCAAGTCGTGCCAGCTGATACTTCTTCGACATGGCAGGTAAATAACACGGAAATTGGAACAAAAAGATCGCCTCGATCGGTATCCAAAAACTTGAGGGCTTCGGTTAGAGAAAAGTTCCGGTCAGACGAGAGTAGTTGGATACTCACTCAAGCTGAGCAAGTCTCTCTTTTCGTCTACGCTTTTACTCTTTGGCACCGCACCAGCCTATTCCTGGTTTGGTCTTCCTCCCATTGGAACGTCTGTTACCGAAGGACATCCGTCCAAAAACAGCTCTCCGTTAAAGGGTACTAGATGTATAGTGATCACAGGACATGAATCACGAAAGGTGGATTTGTAGATGAGAGAAACGCGTCAATCTGAGCAACGAGTGAATCCGTAGTACCGGCTGGTGGTGACCAGGATATCGACGACGTGGCCGCGCAATTTGGTGGTGTTTTGGTGTTTCCATCTACCAGACTGTCCTATTCGAAACTGAGCTCGCAGGACTCGCATGACATGATCCTATCGCCAGATTCTAGCTTGTCCTCTACTCCAAACATTCGGTTTCTTGAATGCCTAGCACGGGGTAACACCCTTTTTGGTACGCATCTAGGTGTTCATGAGACCAGGGAACTTTGTAGAAGACAAAACGCGTTTTATCGCTCCAGGATGCCCGTTTCTCTTTCTGACGGATGTATTCTGGTTTCTTTATTGCCGCCCCCGCCCAGTCTTGCAGATGCTAACTTTCGATAGTCACTGGTTGATCAGCCGTTACAGAGGTAGAAGCTTGAAAGTCAAGAGAAGGTTGGGGTACCGTGGACCTGTGGAAGGAGTGTGGTCGATAGTATTGCGGACGATGATGACCGTGACGGTTTGTTCAAGAGGTTTAACGTCGGGCGCTTACTCAGCGCGTCTCTTTCTCTTCTCCCCACGATGGCTGGATGAAACTCATACGCGACGACGGTAATGTTCAACAGAGATACCTCGTACAGTAAGTGCTAACTCTGTGGAAGCTTTGAGTGTCTGGAGCCTCTGAATACTCACAAGGATGACTCGCATATTGTTCTCCAAGGAACCCCAACAAGCACCGGGCTGGGATACGCCCACTGCTCGAGTTATAGCTCTCTAAACTCATTCTAAATTGTTCTGCTTTCTGCTTGGTAGACTACAGCCGAGACGACGAGGGTGAAGCTAAAGATACTCAAAGAGGAGAATGAATCAAGGTAAGTCTGGCTCATGGAATGTGAATCGTACGTCCATGTTCTGACTGACGTGCAAGACAGGTCCTGGATCCCACCTATTCCTGTCGAAATGGTTGAACGAACGGACCCAACGGGCGGACTTTAGAGTCTAGCTCACCCATAGAGTGGATCTTCCTCTGCTCATATGCGCCGATGCGGTAGCCGCGGGGGATGTTGATGTCCTTGAGGTCAGTTGACAACCCGGAATCTGTGTATATCGCCTAACTCACCAGCCTCCAGATTCTACAAATTCTATGGACATAATCGACACCCCATACCTCTTCAAAGAGTCCATTTACCCATGTTTCCGCGACTACTTGAACCATGGTTGAACCTCGAACGTATGGGTAGGTGTCGTTCTCTGACCCGACCTTGCACTCGTAACACGATGTTTCTCAGGAACAACAGTCGCATGCATCACTTTGCTCGGAGGCATAGGCGTCAGATATCCCCCCAACACAGTAGAATGGCCTTCTACCAACGACCTGGCATAACGATCCCCCAAAATCAAGTAATTCTCGCGATGGAACATTGTGGACTCGTCGCTGACAAGCCTGGGCTTACGCCGACCAACGTTTGCGCGACCACAAGCAATACACTCACCAGCGGGATCTTTCTCGTACTGCCATCTTCAACGCAGTGGACGCCTCACTCGGGCATCTGAAGACTTCCCAGATCGATCTCCTCTAGATTTCACCGTTACGATCACAACATACCCGCTAAAGAAATGACGAAGGCATTGGGATCGTGAAGAGGTGCGTATACTATACGAGCAATTAGCCGTTCATGTCCGCGATCGATGTGCGACGTTTGTAGGAACGGGGAGTGCTTGCCTATCGCAAGTACAGTAGAACTGGCCCTCTTGCACGCATGATCGATCCTCGAACTGGTGAGCTCCCTATGCACACCGCTCGTTCCGTTCTTTGACGTTTTTGTAGGTGCTATCATCTATTTCTGTGTATACAATCAATCCGTGACGTGGAGGAAGCGTGGTTATCCCTGGACACAATGTAGATATCTCTACCCAGCAGATAGGTGAGTGATGTAATAATCGCTTCGAAACCTTCAGCATCCAAGTTTGATTTTCTCATCCAGCAAACTCTCGCTCGCCTTCGATGGGTTCCAAGGCTATTCCGCACCTACCAAACCCCGGTCCCTACTACAAGCCAACCGCCGCGCCATTTGGAGCCTTCGAATGCCAAAAACAAATCATTTGGAGACGATGGCTTATCGAAGTAATCGGTGTCAGAGGCTTCGGATACCTCAGATTCGGAGAGCCCTATCGGTAAGCCACAGTCGCTCGCCGAATGGCCAGATGGTGATTCCGAGCTTGATATGGATGCTGCCTTCGAGGAGAACAAGATGTCGATGGTTCATTGGGAGACACTGTCCTTGCGGCGGAACGGCCAGGAGCGAGGTTCTATTAACGCTAAGGCTTGGAAGAGGGGATGCAGAGCTTTCGGCAGTGTCAAGAGTTGTTCAAATGCAAGAAGTCTCTCATGCTGGTCGTTCTATTCATCGTCACAGCGCGCGTTTTCCTTCAGTATTGATATT